>JADHZA010000163.1:0-45380 GCA_018831705.1 Torrubiellomyces zombiae
TTAAAATCTAGGTTATTACCTATTTTTATAGTATTTATAAAAGTATTTTCTAGGATAACTATATCCCTAGAAATAATAACCTTTCTTTTATTAAAATCCTATATTTTATAGCTATTATTTAAATAACTTATTATAACTCCCTTATAAGCTTTAATTTCTAGCTTATTTAAAGGGGTTTTATTTTTATAGTATATTATACTTTTAAAAACTTTAATAGACTCTAAATCTTTAAAGGTAATTATTTTATTATCCTTTTTTTCTAAGGGACTAAGGAAGTTAATAGAAGAATAAGGAGTTCTATTATAAATATAATTAGAAGCTAATATAGCTTTTCCCTATAAATAAAAAGGTAATTTAGTTATATATAATATAGCCCTAACCTTATTTAATATAGTCCTATTTATTCTTTCTATAAAACTATTAGGCTCTAGTATATAAGTAAGACTATTATTATATAAAATTCCTTTTTTCTTATAAAAAGGCTTTATAGTATAAATAAATTCTTTAGTATTATTACTATAAATTTCTTTTATTTTATTATTATTATAGTTATTTTCTTTTATAGCTTTATATTTTATTAGCTTATTTAAAGTTTTATTTTTATTTTTTAATAAATAAATATCTAGATATTTAGTAGAAATATTTAAAAATAATAAATAATATCTATATTTATTATATATAGGGATACTTATAAGACCCTAAATATCTATATAAATTTTTTCTAGATATTTATACTTTTTATTAGAAACTCTTTTATTTATTTTATTAGTTAATTTAGTTTCTATATAAAATTTGTAAAAGGTTATCTTTTTAATATCTTCTTTATTAAAAGTTATATACTTATTAGACTTTTTTAGTCTTCTAATTAGATTTCTAAAATTTATATACCTTAGCCTTAGGTACTATAAATATAAATCTATTAGCTTATTTTTATTATTATTATTATTTATTTTATTACTATTTATCTTATTTTTATCCTTATTTAATAAGATATTATTATTAGGAATATTATTATCTTTATTATCTTTAATTTTTATATTATTACTTTTTATTATTAAAGGAATATAAAATAATCCTTTATTATATATTCCTATAGCTAATAATTTAGCTTATTTATTTAAAAAATATATTTTATTTTTTCCTAATAAAGAGTAAATTTCTTTAAAATAAGAATAAGATAATATATTAATACTAATTTTAAGAATAAAATAGTAGTTTTTTAATAAATATAACTATTTATTATTTCTAAACTTAAATAATAAGTCTCCAGAACCTTTAATAATAATAGTTAAGGCTTTTCCCTAGTTAACCCTTTTTTTAATATTTTTATAGTTAATAAGATAATTTTTATTATAAATAATATACCTTATAGTTCCTATATTGTAAATAAAATTAGTTATCTTATTATTATTATAATTAAAAAGGATATTAATATAATTTACCTTTAAAAATCTTAATATCTTTTATAAAATAGGTAAATTCTTAATTATAGGTCCTAAAATATTATTATTAGTCTTTTTATTAGTATTTTTATATTTATTTATAGTTATAAATACCTCTAGTATTTCTATTATTTTATCTTTATTAGAATTATTTAATTCTAAATTAGGATAATTTAAATCAAGTTTTAAAGTAGAATTACTAATTTTTTCTATATTATATATAGTAGAATTAGATTCTTAATTTTTATTATCCTTTTTATTATTATTTTTATTTTTATTATTATTTTTATAGTTATTCTTTTTATTATCCTTTTTATAAGGCTTAGATACCTTATCTTTTATTTTAAAAGATTTAGGAGCCTTATTAAGATATAAAAAATAATAATTATCTTCTTTATACCCTTTTAATTTATAATAGCTATAAATTAAAACTATTTTCTACCTTTTCTAAGGCTTTTTATTAATTAAAAAAGCTTTTTCCTTATAATTAGTTCTTTTAACTTTATCTATTAAGTTTAAAATTAAAAAATCTAAATTATAAGTATTAGGATTATTTCTTAAAACTTAAGAAATATTAGTTATATAGCTATTATAACTTTATAATAAGGCTAAACTACTTATTCTCCTTCTTATCTTTTATTACCTTTTTTATTACTTTATTAACTTTTTTAAGTAGCTTAAGCTTAAGGTTTATTACCCTAATATTAATACCTAAAACCTCTAAAGTTTTATTTACTTTTTTCTTACTAAGAAGGCTATCTTTCTTAGCCTTTTTAATTACCTCCTTAGTAGTATTATTACTAAGGGCCTTATTTTTACCTATTATATCTTAGTATAAGGGCTATTATCTTAGTTAGTAATAAGGGTCTTAATTTTCAACTTATATTTTTACCTAGGAGGTAAAGTAGTTTTTAAATAGTAGCTAAGGCTTATATAGCTATAAAAGGTCTATTAACTAAAGTAGTTTACTAGGTTAGGTATAAGGCCTTATATATATAAAAAGTAATAGAGGCTTATATAGCTATAAAAGGTCTACTAGGTTAGGTATAAGGTCTTATATATATATAAGGTTTATAGCTTTTAGTAGGCTTAATTACTAAGGTAATAGTCTTATATAGGCTTAACTTTTAGGTTAGGCTATATTTATAAAAAGATATAAGATAAAGTTTTCCTTTATTTTATACGTAGGCTCTAGGGGCTTTTATAGTTAGGCTATAAAGCCTATCTACTTATATAGACTTTTTAAGTTATTTTTTAAGAGTTTAACTAGAGAGGTATATATTATAACCTCTTAGTTTATATACTTATATTATTATTACGCGTATTACTAGTATTAACTACGCTAGAGCGTAACCTTAACCTAGTCTATATAGCCAGAGGTAAGGTATTACCTCTCCCTTATTTAATAATCCTATTATTAAGTCGGCTAAAGTAGCTAGTAGCCTAACTTCTATTTATTATATATAACTATATAGCTATTATAAAATTCCTCTTTATCTAATATATTTAGAATAAGAGCTATAATAACTATTTTATCTATATTTATTTCTCTAGACTTTAATTCTTTATATATTTCTTTAATTTTAGTTAAATATTTTTCTATAGAAGAAATATCTAATTCTAAATTAAAGAGGTTTTTAACTAATATATAATTAGAAATAAAACCCAAAGAATTATATAGATTTTTTAAATAATCCTATAATTTATAAGTAGTAGTTATATATTTAGACTAAATTAAAGGGCTATCCCCTAATTTAAGCCTAATTATAGCTAAAGCTTTTTTATCTTTAATATAATTTTTTTCTTTAATAGCCTTAATTAACTTTTCTTTAATTAAAAGGCTTTCTATCTTAATAACCTAGACTTTAAAATCGTTTAAATTTTATAAAAGACTAAAATTATATTCTTTAGATATTTTATTTAGTAATAAGACTTTTTATTTAGTAAATAAACTATTTATTAAATAAAAGAATATTACTATTAATTATAATAAAAATAATATCTTATTTTAAAATCTAATAAATATATATATAAATTATATAGTTGGTTAGTAAGCTAATAAGCTATTTTATATAAAATATTAACTCTTTTTTATTTAAGAGTTCTTAAATCTTCTTTTTTTTCTTTATTATAAAGATAAATAAGATATTTAAACTCTTTTTTTAAGTCTTTATTAAAGAATTTCTAGTTTAAAATATCTTCTTTAATATTATATAAAATAAAGTTAAGATTATTAAACTTCCTATACTAAAAAAGTCTTTCTACTCTTATAAGACTTAAATTATAAAGAAAAATTAAATATAAAATATCTTTTATAAAAAGGAAAAAAATATTATTATATTTAACTTTAAAGCTTTTTTTTTCTTTAATAAAAAAAAAATAAATATCTTATATCTTAGTTATATCTTAGTATAAATAATAAGAAATATAAAATTTCTTTTTATCTATAAAAATAAAGATATTTTTTCTATTATTAAAGAGTTTAAAAGTTATATATAAATATAATATATAAATATATTATATATATATATAAGAGAAACCTAAAAGATAAATATCTTATAGTCCTTTTAAAGTATAAAGATTAATTTTTCTTATAACCTTTAACTATTTATTTAAGGGTATCCTATATATATAAAAATATATATATAAGATAGCTTTTCTTAATAAAGGTTTAAATTTAAATAAGTATTAGAAAAATATTTAATTATTAAGAGTTAAAAAAAAATTAAAGTTATATAAATAAATAATTTATTTATATAGTATATATTTTATTTAAAAGATTAGTTAAAGTTTAGGCTTATAACTTATAAAGGTAATTAAGAAATTAAATTTTAAAGTTTAATAAATATAAAAAAGGATTTTAATATAAAAAAAAGTAATTTAGGAAAGTTAAAATTTTTTTTAAATAGTATAAAAAAAGTAAGTCTAAATAGTAGTTAAAATAATAATAAAAATTAAGTATTTATTAAACTATATACTAGTCTTCTATAGAAATAATATAGGAAAAAGCTAACTTATTTATTTTTCTATCTTTAGATATAGGGGACTTTATATATTAATTTCTATTATATAATTATATATAAAAAATAGGCTTTTCTATTATATAGAGTATATTATTAGAAATCGTATATATTAGTAGCTAGAATAGCTAGAAATTGGTTATTTTTAATTAGTGCCCTTATATAGGAATATACACACCCTATATTTATAGTATTTTTAGCATTTTTTTAACTTTAGCTAGCATAGCTATTAACATAAAGGTTATAGCTATATAGGTAGATAATATAGGTAGTATAAATAGTGCTTAGTTAGCCTTATTTAATATAGAAAAATAAGGAAAAATAAAAAACCTTATTTATATACTAAGAGTAATAAGACTTTTTATTTAGTAAATAAACTATTTATTAAATAAAAGAATATTACTATTGATTATAATAAAGATAATATCTTATTTTAAGATCTAATAAATGTATATATAAATTATATAATTGGTTAGCAAGCTAATAAGCTATCTTATATAAAATATTAGCTTTTTTTTATTTAGGAGTTCTTAAATCTTCTTTTTCTTTATTATAATAATAAATAGGATATTTAAACTCTTTCTTTAAATCTTTATTAAAGAATTTCTAGTTTAAAATATCTTTTTTAATATTATATAAAATAAAGTTAAAATTATTAAACTTCCTATACTAAAAAAGTCTTTCTACTCCTATAAGACTTAAACTATAAAGAAAGATTAAATATAAAATATCTTTTATAAAAAGGAAAAAAATATTATTATATTTAACTTTAAAGCTTCTTTTTTCTTTAATAAAAAAAAAATAAATATCTTATATCTTAGTTATATCTTAGTATAGATAGTAAGAAATATAGAATTTCTTTTTATCTATAAAGATAAAAATATTTTTTCTATTATTAAAAAGTTTAAAAGTTATATATAAATATAATATATAAATATATATTATATATATATATAAGAGAGACCTAAAAAATAAATATCTTATAGTCCTTTTAAAGTATAAAGATTAATTTTTTTTATAACTTTTAACTATTTATTTAAGGGTATCCTATATATATAAAAATATATATATAAGATAGTTTTTCTTAATAAGGGTTTAAATTTAAATAAGTAATAAAAAAATATTTAATTATTAAGGGTTAAAAAGAAGTTAAAGTTATATAAATAAATAATTTATTTATATAGTATGTATTTTATTTAAAAGATTAGTTAAGGTCTAGGCTTATAACTTGTAAAGGTAATTAAGAAATTAAATTTTAAAGTTTAATAAATATAAAAAAGGATTTTAGTATAAGGAAAAGTAATTTAAGAAAGCTAAGATTTTTCCTAAATAGCGTAAAAAAAGTAAGTCTAAATAGTAGTTAAAATAATAATAAAAGTTAAGTATTTATTAAACTATATACTAGTCTTCTATAGAAATAATATAGGAAAAGGCTAACTTATTTATTTTTCTATCTCTAGATATAGAGGACTTTATATATTAATTTCTATTATATAATTATATATAAAAAACAAGCTTTTCTATTATATAGAGTACGTTGTTAGAAGTTATATATATTAGTAGCTAGAATAGCTAGAAGTTAGTTATTTTTAATTAGTACCCTTATACGGGAATATACATACCCTATATTTATAGTATTTTTAGTATTTTTTTAACTTTAGCTAGTATAGCTATTAATACAAAGGTTATAACTATATAGGTAGATAATATAGGTAGTATAAATAGTACTTAGTTAGCCTTATTTAATATAGAAAAATAAGGAAAAATAAAAAACCTTATTTATATACTAAGAATAATATATATAGTAAAAAGTATAAGATATAGATATTATTTTTAAAATAAATTTATATAAATTCCTTAGTTATATAGTTACTATAATTATTAATAATTAATAATTAAGCCTCTAAGGGTTTATTAAGAACTATTTCTAGTATAAATATATATTCTAGCTACTTAATTATAATTAAATTACTTATCTAGCTATTTTCTAATATTATAAAAAGCTATCGGGCTGCAAAGCCTATCTACCTATATAGACTTTTTAAGTCATTTATTTAGAGTTTAACTAGAGAGGTATATATTACGACCTCTTAGTCTACACGCTTGTGTTATTATTATGTGTGTTCCTAGCGTCAACTATGCTAAAGGTCTAGTATAACTTTAAACTAGTCTATATAGCTAGAGGTAAGGTATCGCCTCTCCCTTATTTAATAATCCTATTATTAAGTCGGCTAAAGCAGCTGGCAGCTTGACTTTTATTAATCGTATATAACTATATAAAAAGCTATAAATATAAGAAAGTCTTTTTAAACTACTATTATTATATAGTAATACTTTTAAATATTACTAATAAAATTAAAATTAAGCTAGAAATACTAATATACTTAATTATTATAGCCTAAGCTTTTACTTTTAATCCCTTAATATATATATATTTTAAATTAATTTTTAAAAAACCTAGTATAAGGTTATTACTACTAAAGCCCTCTATAAAGCCTATTTTATTTATATTATAGATATTTAATTATTTAATCTATTTAAAATTATTATAAAAATTAAAAAAACTATTAATTATATTAAGATTTATTCTACTTATCCTAGCCTTATCTATTTTTTAACCCTTTTTTATCTTAACCTCTTTATTCTATTATAAAAAACTCTTAATCTAATATTTACTAAGAAGTTTTATATTATTTTACTTTATAAAAACCTTTTTAATTATATAATAAATCTACTAGTATATAAGAGTAAACCTTAGTTTTTCTTAATATAAAATCTATATAAAAATATATATCTTATTAGTTAGTAATAGCCTTTAGCTACCTTAATACGCTATAGTATATATAATACTACTAGATAGCTATCTTATAAGTATTTTATATAGAATACTATATTATATAGTAGCTTAATATATTAAGGTTTTATTTATAATAGTATTAATTATAATAGAAATAGCTAATTTTAAATATATAGGTATTTTATATTTTTAATAAAAATTATAATTATTATAAAGGTTTAAAGGTAATAGTGTGGATCTGAAGCCGTCGTGATGTGGTGGGCCACTTGGGGGGGTGGGCCACTAGGGGGGGGGGCAACTTACCTAGTAATAATAAAGCGCAAAGTACGCTTTCCAGTAGTAACTAGAGGAGCTGCTGGTATTACTTACTTGACAAGCTAAAATTTGCACAAGGGTATGTACCTTGGATTCACCACTTCTTGATTGGCCAATAATCCTTATCGATACATGGAATGCTTACAAGTATGTACTTTGCGCTTCAAAGAGCTTGAACAGCCCACGAGCCCTATAGATGTGCAAGTGATTACTCCGTACATGCTACAAGTACGGAGTATATGTGTTACTGATACTGGTATAGTAGATTAGTAGTTACTACTACTAGTAGTTAATCGGTGCCGAGCATCCTGGGACCGGCCAGGCTCGCCCCTGCGCAGTGGGATTAAGAGGATATGAAAAGCATTGCCACGAGTGTTGCAGCCGTAGGAAGTCCCTACTAGTTGACGTGGCATCTCTACAAGTCGTCCTTTGGTCATCATGGTAACGCGTCCAAGCCGAGTGTGAACTGAACAAGTCGCTAGGGCATGGCGGTACTCCGGAGTCCGGACACTACTACGGAGTACAATGCGTACAAGTCCAGCAGTCGGAGGCAGTGGTATCAATAATAAGGCCCAGATCCTAAAGTCTGCGTAGTAAATCTAGCTAGATAGTAGGGGGGACTTTTTAGCTATATAAAATAGTAAGGAAGGCTTTTATACTATCTTACTTACTTTATATAATACTTTTCCTAATCTATTAACTATTATAATTACCTTTAAAGCCTTTTTTAAGCTTTTTTTATACTTTTTAAAGCCTTTAAAGTTATAATATTATTTCTTAAGATTATTATATAGTATTATTTATTATAATAACCTTATTATAGCTTTTAATACTTATCTTAGGTAACTAGAATAGGCTTTTATAATAGAGTTAAATTTAAAAGTTTTTCTTTTTTAAAATATTATTTAAAGCTTATAAAAATAGTAAAATAAATAATATTAAATATAATATTTTAAAAATACTATTTAAAAACTTAATATAGAAATTTAAAGTTAAATACTTTAATTATAAGTAATTAGCTAAGTTATTATATAATAAATATTATAATTTTAAAGATTTTTAATATATTTTCTATAAAGTAGTAGTATTATTAAGAATATTATATAATCCTAATATAAGTTACCTAGTTATAAGTAAGTAAAACTATTAAATAATTATTAATAAATATTTAATTTAAAATATTAAAATAATTTAGTAAGTTTTTTTAATAAATAATATAATAACTTTTAAAATTTAAAAAGAGATTTTTTTAAATAATCTAATAGCTAGAAGTTATATTATTAAAGCTAGTAATAATATAAGTTTTATAGCTATTATTAATAATTAAAAAATAAAAATAGTTTTAAATAATAAAAATAAAGTTAATTATAATAATCCTTTTTATAAAAAAACTCCTTAGCTAATCTTAAACTTATTTTTAGTTATAAAACTTTTAAGTTAATAACTTACTTATATAAGTAAAGCTTTTTTAAAATTAAATAGTATTTTTATATATACTAATTTAATACTAAATCTATTAAACTAATAATTATAAAAAAAAAAAGTTATAACTAGTTAGTTAAATAATATTTTTTAAATAATATCCTTAATCTTAAATAAGTTATATACTAAATAGTATATAATTTTACCTTAAATAGTTAAAGCTAATAACCTTAAAAAAGCTATAAAAGACTATATAGCCCTAGCTAATAAAAGAAGTATTTTTTAGCTAATAAGGGTAATTTTTTAGCTTTATAAAGACCTTATAAATCTAATTATCTAGAATAGACTAAAAACTACTATAATAAAGGATACTTAGCTTTTTATAATATTTAAGTAAAAGGTTAAAAAGTTAGAAGGCTTAAATTTAGATTAAAATTAATATAAATAGCTATATATAAAAGTATAAAAATAAGCCTTAGTATATAGTTATAATATAGCCTTTAATAGCTAATTTAACTAACTTTTTCTAATAGCTTTAACCTTAGCTTTTTTATTACTTTTATATATTATTTTTACTACTTAAGTTACTATATAAGCTTTTTAAAATACTAGAATTATTAAAAAAGTTATAATACTATTACTAAAGGTTACTTATAATTAAATTCCTTAAATCTATTAAATTTATACTTATTATAGCTAAATCTACTTTTTTTAAAATTACTAAATAGGTTTATTATTCTTAATTTATAAAACTTATAAGTTTACTTTAATAACTAATTTTAAAATAAATACTACTAAGCTATATAAAGTTAAATAGCCTTATAATAGTATAAATAATTTTAACTTAATTAATAAAACTATATTTAGTAGTACTATAGTATATAATTTTCTATTTCTACTTAGCTTACTTAAATATATACTTAATTATTATTTAAAATAAAGTATACTTTAAATTAAATAGTTTACTTATATTTAAAAATTTTTAACTAATATTACTTTAATCTTAAAAATAATATTAAGTTTAAAAGAATAGTATAATAATACTTTTTTATAAGCTAAAGCTAGTATTACTAAGATAAAAATAGCCTTTAAGTATATTAAAAGACTTTATTAAGGCTATTTATAGTAAAGTTAAGTTACTAATAGAGCTTTTAGTACTTACTAATATATATATAAATAGCTTATTAAATAAGGCTACTATAAGTATATTTTATAAGATATTATTTTTCCTTAATTAGAACTTTTTTTAATAATTTTTAAGTATATATACTAGTATATATATACTATTAATAGTACTAATAGTATTACTAAAAGCTATAAATTTTAAGTTAAATTTTACTTATATTAAAAAATAAGTTAGGTTTAGTTAATAAATAAATTTAATATATAACTTCCTTATTAAATTAATTAATTAATAAAATATCCTAGATATAAATAACTATATAATTTTAAACTAATATATTATATTTTATTAAAACTTTATAAATATATATATTTATAAAAAAATTATAACTTTTTATTTAATTATTTAGTTTTTATTTAAAGCTATTTTATTTTTTATTTTTAATTACTTATAAAAATTAAAAAATATACTTTAATTTATATAAAATAAGTTTTTAAATATTATTTTTAAAGCTTAAATAAGCTACTTATAATATAGCCTTATAAATAAAAAAGTATTTAAAAAATACTTTATTATTATAGTTTTTTTATATTAAAGCTATTATTACTTTATAAGGTAAAAAAAATCCTTATTTATAAGCTTTAATACTAATATTAATATAATAATAATAATTACTTTATAAAAATTATTATTATTTTTATTATTAATAATAAGCTAATATAGCTTAAAACTTTTAAAAATAATAGTAATTAATATTTTATAATAACCTTTATTATAAATTAATTTTCTATTTATATTTTATTAATATAAAAATAGTAATAAAGTAAATTATAAAATTATAATAAAAAATATTTTTAAATATAGTTTTTAGACTTATTTAAGGTATCTAGATACTTTTACTATAACCCTTACTAGCCTAGTATATTAATAATAAGGAAGATATAGATTTATAAAGGTTTATTTTTAATTCCCTATTTTATATAGCTAATCCCTACTAAATTAGGAAAAGTCAAACTTTTATACATTCTAAAAGTTAACCTTTTCATACTACGTAGACTTTGGGATCTGGGCCTAAGAGGCAAAGCAACCTCTTTGTTCTAGATCCCAGGTGACCGATAATACCTGGTTTCCCACGTAATTACCGGTATGAACGGAACCGAATAGTACTAGTACTTTTCTTGGGAGCTTGGCACGCTTGGGTCCGTAGCATCTTGGCAGCGCTCATCGGCGAATCAAGTACACTACTTGTGCCGCCGTACTCGAGAGCTGCCCCCCCACGCCCCCCTTTACCCCTGTCCTCTTGCCATCGAACCTCGTTGCTTGCTTGCTGCCAACTCCAACAAGACGAAGCTTAGGCTCGAGAGGGAGTAGCACAGACCAGCCTCCTCCGTCTCACCCTCTTCTCTCACATTCTTCTCTACCCTAGCTCCTCAGGTCTGTCTGTATAGAGCAGAGTGCCAGACCGTCTCGCTGCACGCGCTCTGCTTTTCGTCTGACCGACCTCTCCATCTTGGCCATTCCTTGACCCTCTTTGCATCGCCGCCCGCGTCCAGCGCGCCCGTCGCCTCCACCACGTCATGGACTACACAACGGGTATCCTGCCCTTGCACGCCGTGCACAAGCCGCCCTTCACGGTAGAAGCCCCAGGCTACGAGAAGGTCCCTGGCGAGTCCATCCCTCGACGACATCCTCGGGCCAAGAACGGTCTTCTCAACCGTCCCGCAGACGACGTCCACACCGTCGTTGATCTCGTCCGTCGCAGCGCCAAGATCTACCCCAATCACCAGGCTGTCGCCTATCGCAAGCTCGTCACCCTCCACAGGGAGACGAAGAAGGTCAAAAAGAACGTCGATGGCCAGATTCAGGAGACTGAGAAGCAGTGGCAATACTTCGAGTTGTCCAAATACCATCACCTGACGTACAAAGAGTATGAGGAGCGCATTCTTCAGATCGGCTCCGGATTGCGCAAGCTCGGCTTGACAAGCGCCGACAAAGTTCACCTCTATGGCACCACCAGGTACGTTGCATCGACCCGGAATGAGCTCACGTTCAGTATGAAACCTGAGCGCCCACGCTGACCATGACAACCACGCAGCGCGCCCTGGCTCTCCATCGCCCATGGTTGCGGTTCCCAGTCCATGTCCATCGTCACCGCTTATGACAGTCTCGGCGAAGATGGCCTTGCCCACTCCCTCACTCAGACCAATGCCAAGGCCATGTATGTTGACCCGCATCTGCTCAAGACCGCTGCGGCGCCCCTGAAAAAGTCGAGCGTCAAGATCGTCATCGTCAACGAGGACTGCATCTTTGCAACGGGTGGAGAAACCGAAAACTTCAAGAAAAACAACCCAGAGTATACCGTCTTGACGTACGAGGAGCTGCGCAAGCTCGGCGAGGAGAACATGGTCGAGCCCACGTTGCCTAATCCAAGCGACCTCTACTGCGTCATGTACACGTCAGGCTCCACTGGCATGCCCAAGGGAGCATGCATCACGCATGAAGCTTTCATCGCCGGAGGTAGGTGCAAAATCTCCGTCCCGTTCTCGCCGCGGATGGCCCAACCGCGTCTGACGCTTTGTTTCTCCCATAGTGACTGGTCTTCTGACCTGCATCGACGAGTGCGTAACCGATCGGGATTTCGTTTTGGCCTATCTGCCTCAGGCCCATATTCTGGAGATGGCGGTCGAGAACATCGTGCTTTTCATCGGCGGAACCCTGGGCTACGGTAGCGCCCGTACGCTGTCAGACACGTCGATGAAAAACTGCGCAGGCGACATGCGCGAGTTCCGGCCCACCATTCTGGTGGGCGTCCCGCAAGTCTGGGAAACCATCAGGAAGGGCGTCGTCGCCAAGCTCGAGACCTCGGGCGCCGTGGTCAAGTCCCTTTTCTGGGGCGCTTTCGGATACAAGAGCTTCATGTCCAAGAACAAGCTGCCCATGGCCAGCCTCTTCGACGGTATCGTTTTCAGCAAGGTTCGCGACATGACAGGAGGCCGCCTCCGCTTCACCATGAACGGTGGCAGTGGCATTGCCCCGAGCACCAAGCATTTCCTGTCCCTCGTCCTAGCCCCGATGATGAACGGCTACGGTCTGACCGAGACGTGCGCCGTCGGCTCCTTGGGTTGCCCTCTTGAGTTCACGCCAGACGCCATCGGACCTCCTCCGGCCTGCGTCGACGTGAAGCTCGTTTCCGTGCCCGACATTGGCTACTCTACGGACGGCAATACGCCGCAGGGCGAGATTTACATCAAGGGAATGTCTCTGATGACCGAGTACTACAACAACCCCGAGGAGACGGCCAAGGCCATAACCTCGGACGGGTGGTTCAAGACGGGCGACATTGGTGAGTTCGACGCTAATGGCCACATGAAAGTCATCGATCGGGTCAAAAACCTCGTCAAGATGCAGGGCGGCGAGTACATTGCCCTGGAGAAGGTCGAGTCCATATATCGTGGCGCTCAAACCGTCTCCAACCTCATGATCGAGGCAAGCTCCGAGTACGCGCGACCTATCGCCGTCATCGTGCCCGTCGAAAAGGTCCTCTTGGAGAAGGCAAAAGAGTTGGGTGTCAAGGAGCAGGATATACATCACGACGCCAAGATTCGAGATTTCGTCTTGAAGGACATGCAGGCCACCGGCAAGCGTGCCGGCCTATCGTCGCTGGAAATTATCACCGGAGTCGTGATCACTGATGAGGAGTGGACTCCTGCAAATGTACGTTCATGACCAGCATTCTTCCAGCATGGAAGGGTTTTTGCTAACATTTCATGCCAGGGCCTTGTTACTGCTACGCAGAAGCTTGACCGCAGAGCTGTGCGCACCAAGTTTCAGAAGGACATTCAGCAGTGCTTCAAGGGCAGCTCTTGAGGTCGAGGACCACGATAGAGAAGAAGATTGAAGCGATGGTGGCGAGGCTATCATGTGTGTAAGGATACTTGAGATGGACGGCACGGGGCTTTGTCCGTACGGTTTAACATCCACGTACAGAGGGGGATTCTCCTATGTTTGGTTCGATAACTCACGCCTGTGAATTAGAGCACTTTGCAGGCGTTTGTCCGGCGCACATTTCAGGATGCCGTGTGGCCCGCAAAGTACAATTGTAATCTTGAAAATGCTTAATACCCGCTATCTATTGGTGATGAGAGGATTCGCGTTGGGCTGTACAAGTAGTCACAATATCGAGACCGAATGCAGACGTACCAAATGTAGCCGCTGCTCGTAACGAGGTCTCTGAAGCCGGAATGTGTTACGTGTCCCGGTAGACCTTACCGCGCATAAGCCAAGGGCCTGACTATTCAAAAGCAGGCATCTGTCCGTGAGCTCGCCACTCTTGTTTCTCGTCTGATGTTGGCCGTGCAAGGGTGATGGGGGTCTGCATCCATCGGATATTCTCTGTGCGACCATGGCCAGAAGTCAACGATGGACTGTTGCAGAAATAGATATGCCCTTCTCGCGGAGACTCGTGGGGCTGTGTTGAAGAGAGAGTGGGTGGTTGTCCCCAGGGTAATAATTCCTGCACCTCATGTATTTTTCCTCCGAAAAAAGACGAGATAGGGCACACAGTCCCCATCGGACCGGAACACCTGCTTCTGTCTATCGTCGTTGTCGCCGCTGCCGATGCGCATCTTTGTCACGTCGGAATCGTTGCAGCGATACCAAAGGTAGGGGTCGTGCGAGGACGAGTCGCGCACGTAAGCGAGGTAATGCCCGCTGCTGATGCTGGGCCCCTTATGAACAATGACGGCGTAGCACTCGTACTTGAAGGGAGGCGTGAACGCCTTATCCGAGGTGGCGGACTCGTCAGATGAGATGAAGTACGGGGTAAAGTCGAACTCATTCAGGTCCCAGGAGATGACGGCCGTGGACTTGATCAAGCGTCCGCGGTCGAAGTCGAAGCGGCGGAAGCCGATGCAGAGCAGAGGAGGCATCCTGGCCAGGGAAAGGGATTGTATGGCCTGCCGTTTGCCCTGGCAGTAGTCGCAGGCGAAATCGTCGATCCGGTTCTCGGCGGTGTGATGAGCGAGGACCTCGTGCAGCGTCATGTCGCGGCCGGGACTGACGGTGACGGGTAGGAACTGGAACGGACTGAACATGTGAGTCCGCGTCGTGCAGTCGAGGCATTTGACTGTCGACACGTCCAGCCCGCGCCAGTATCGATCCACGATGGACTGGTTGAACTCGAGGTATGTTTTCCAGTACTCTTGGGCTTCGTGGACGAGATTACTCCCTTTGGTGACGGGGTTTGCTGTCTCGTCTTTGCGATCTCGTCGACGGTTGGTCTCGTCGTGGACTTGATCCATGATGAAGGACATGAACTCTTGAGCGTCCTGTTGCTCCGAACCACCGAATCGAGACAGCGGGCCGCTGGATTTGCAGAGGAAAGCGCAGTAGCCCTGGCGTTTGTGATGAGCTTGACGGAGTATGCTGGGTCAGGACGAGGGGGGCGGAAACGTACCATCAGCGTGTCGATGCTTGCCGTCTTCACGGCGCCAGAGTTCACCCACAGTACGGGTGAGGAGATCATGCGAGCCATGAGCTGGGGTTGTTCGATACGCTCATTCTTCTTCCTTGGGACCTGATACTCGTGTTCCCACACGTCCTTGTTCGCGATCTCGTGGGCGAAGCCTGGTGATGCCGACAACGCCTGGATGATGCTGAGCGCATAGCACCAGTTTCCTGGGTTATGGAGGCCGACGGGTGGCTTCGATGCGCCTGCTCCAGGCCACTTCGCACCGGGCCGCTTTGAACGGACAACGGCCCCAGGGGCACCAGCAACGCCCGACTCGCCTTGGGTGTCGTCATACTCATCAGTGCTGGAGAGACCGCTGTGGCTGGGACGCTGAACAGCGGCACGAGGCCTTGCAGGTGGTGATGGGAGTCGTGTTGATTGATAGAACTTTTGCGCCGTGGCGTGGCCACCGTACTTTGACTCGACGGGCGAGGGGCCGATCATGGATTGTCTTTCTGTGGGTAGAGGCGGAAACCGTAGGAATTCGTCCCCCGTGCGAGGATACCCTAGCCGTACGGCATCTCTGGCCAGTGTATCTTGCCACTCTCTCACATCATCAGGTTGCAAGGATACCACGACGTACTTGGAGCCTTTGCGACCGATGAATCCGTTGCGTTTCCGGCTGAGATGACTGGATTTTGAAGCCGAGGAAGACGTCGACTGCAGAGACTGCGGCCCCATGAAGTCTACCCATGCATCTAGACCCCCCTTTAAAAGCTTGGGCGGGTTTCGAAGATCTCGACCGTAATTGAGATGGACCAACGCACGGTGCAGGGATCCTAGAGAAGCTTCCTCCGCCGACTTGGGCGAACGAGGAATTGCATGAGACGCTTGGTCGTAAAAGACAACCAAATCGTACGAGTCGCGCTTTTCAAACAGAGCCTGCTCTTGGTGGGGGGAGAGTATCATGCTCTCAGATATTTCGTCTGCAGAGATGGCCTCTCTCGCGAGGATGCTGGGCTCGATGCATATGATGGAGGATGACATGATGTGGCCCTCGTCATATTCCTCGCGAGCGCGCACGTCGACGATCAAAAGGGAGCCCCTGGACTTCATGGCCTCGTACAGACCGTCAGCCGTTATCGTGCTTCCCGGGGGGATCTGGATGGCACCCGCCGAAGAGGTCGGTGACGTGATCGAGCTCGAAGGATTAGGCGGGAAATATTCGTTGCTCTGTCGAGCAACAGTCGTGGCGCCGCCTGAGGATACGGATGAGCTTGTCCGAGTGAACAATCCTCGAGGTGTGCTCGTCGGTAGTCTCGACGCCTCCTCGGACACGCTGCCTCGAGCCGGGCTGTAGATGGCGTTGGGGGGCTTCGGGAGGTTCGAAGCGATGTCCGTGATGAGGCTGGGCTTGGGAGGAGACGGAGGCATATGCCGCGGGCCAGCCGGCTTCTGAGGCACAATAGAGTATGTCTTGATTCGCGGATCCTGCCCGGGGGAGGGTTGCGGACCCCTGAGATTGGCGAATCGTGCTGCCAGGTCCGAGGTCGCGTTCGAGGTCGAGTTTGCACGCCCATGGTTGGACGAAACAGACTTCCCGACAGTCGACTTCGAGTTCATGGCTGACTTGCCACTCTCACGTAGCCCGTTAGTGATGGGATATATATTGTTGGAAGATGTGTGAGAGTTTGAGGCAGATGTATCTTCGGTTGCGCGCGTGGGCATAGCCCGCGCGGCAGGTTCTGACCTGGCAACCTTGGCGACATTACTCGGCCGGACACCCGTCTTCAGATTATCTCTCATGATATCCCTCTTGATTTTCTCGTATATATCGTTCTGCTCGTCGATTCTCTTCAGCAAGGCAGCATGCGTCCTGAACGTCTCTCCTTGGGTATTTCGCAAGGCGGGATAATCATTGTGGGAGGGTATGATTTGAACAGCGATGACGGACGCTCGAATGTAGTCTTTGAGGGCGAGAGCCGGTCGGTTGAACTCAAGACTCATTCCTGACTGACGGAAAGAAGTCTCGGCTAGGCTCAGAAGCCGCTTGATAGACTGATTCGCATCGATGTCTCTCGGGATGGCGAGCAGGTCGTCAACGTGGGGAAACGCCGTCGACGTGGGACGAATGGCAGCTCTGCCGCTGCCATCATGGCCGGGCGGTAGGCTATACCTGGCATTGCCGGCCATGACGTCTGGGAGAAGCGCGCAGCGCTGGAGGCCTATATGAAGAGTAGATTCACCATCGCCTTCCGGTGCTGTGGGTCGCTATTCGATGCGTGACGCTGCATATGTGATCGTGCAACGGGAATATCATGAGAAACCTCCGAGTTGAGGGCCGTGTCCTGCCGCCAAGTCGTCGGCGGACTCTGTGGGAGATGGGTCGTGGCTCGCGTAGCCTGCGATTGTTGTCCTAGTTGTTGAAGGATGACGAAGCGTGGGTTCTCGGAACCCTTGGTTGTGAGGCATGAATCCTGGACTGCACAAAATGCAATGGAGTGCGAACTGGACAACTTCAGCTTAGCTTCGTGTATTTTTCTGTGTTTTGGTTGGAGAACAAAGCAGCTTGTTCTGGTTGGATGTCAGGGTAGATTTGGGCATAATGTCAGAGCAGATGACGATGGATCTCGGCGCTGAGGCTTGCTGGCCCAAAAGTCAGGGTTTCTTTGATGTGCAGGTACTTGCGAGCATGGGACAATTCGTGTATGGCTAGCACGGTCAGGTACAAGAACTTTTTGTGCCTGCGCTAAAGCCCGGAAGATAAAGTATGGCTACTTGTCAGCTGTGATGCCCACAAGTGGGATACTTGTGTCTACATGAGTGACGCGTACGAGCTTCCCACTGTCAGCCTATGGCTGCGGAAATATAGCGAGGGAGCCAACGATTTAGCGGCAAGTTGACCCAAAAGGACGGTCATGCTCAGGGCACCTCGAAGGCACCGCACGCTACGGCGTACGGAGTACATCTGCCGAGCCCCAGTCCGCCGTCAAGGGTCGGCATGGAGACATGGCTGCTTCGCGTCCACTTGTCTGACGCAACGTCCTCCTGCCCACCTCCGTGATCCGAGCTTGATGAAGCATCACCTTTTCTGACCGTCATCACTGACAAAGTCCGCTTGTCAACATACTGGCCACTTTTCCTTCAGACGCCTGCAGCGCTGGGAGACGACTGGAAGCTTGAAATTACCGGATAACGCTCCAGCCGCTTTTCCAGGGCGGTCGCCGGCTGATTCGTCACTCCAACTCGAGCCTCGCACCATCGCCTCGCTCCTGACCGTGGCATCCCATCGCGGCGTCTCACGCCTTCAGTCGCGGCCAAGATGATGAGCTGGTGGTCATCCTCAGCCAACACGGCTCTGGATGAACAAATAGAAAGGGCGACGAGCAGTAGCTTGTACGCTCAACCCCCTTCGCCTCGGACTTTCGGCTGCTGACGTTGTGAGTAGGGAGGACATTGCCCTGAACCTCGAAATCTCCGATGTTATACGTTCCAAGACTGTAGCCCCGAAGGAGGCCATGCGCTCCCTGAAGAGGCGAATCGGAAACAAGAATCCCAATACCCAGCTCAGCGCTCTGAATGTAAGTTCCAACCATCGTCCACCTACCCGGCTGCATTTCATCGATGTATGTCTGACGCCCGCCCTTGCACCACAGCTTACCGATACATGCGTCAAAAATGGCGGCTCCCACTTTCTTACCGAGATTGCTTCGCGCGAGTTCATGGACAACCTGGTCTCCTTGCTTCAAGCCGTGGGAACTTTCGCGGTCAACGCCGATGTGAGGGCAAAGATGCTCGAACTGATACAGACTTGGGCCGCTGCGACGGAAAATAGGCATGATCTATCCTACATCGGCGAGATCTACAGGAATTTGCAACGCGAGGGCTACCAGTTTCCACCCCGCGTGACCGTCGCGAGCAGCATGATCGACAGCAGCGCGGTATGGGCCCTGCCTCCCTTCTCCCCGAAAGACCGCGATCCCTTTTTGGTTTTGCGATTCCTCTTGCTGCAAGGAATCATTTGCTAACATGTATCCGCCGCGCTGCAGCCGCCTGAGTGGGCCGATTCCGATGTGTGCATGAGATGTCGCACTCCGTTCACCTTTACAAACAGGAAGCATCATTGTCGCAACTGTGGCAACTGCTTCGACCAACAGTGCTCGAGTAAATCCGTCGTTTTACCTCACCTCGGCATCCACACGCCTGTTCGCGTAGACGATGGGTGCTACGCCAAACTGACCGGCAAGGGTTACAAGGAGCTGGGCCCGGCGCAAACTCGTTCACCTACGTACCCTCACAAGACCCGGAGCACGTCCGCCATGCAGCCACGAAATGCCCGCATCGATGACGGTTTCGACGAGGATTTGAAAAAAGCTTTGGCGATGAGTTTGGAAGACGTCAAGAGTACGTCGAATAACTATCTAGAACCGGTTGCATACTCAAGACAGACGAACGGAAGCAGCACAAAGCCAGCCAAGCAGACGGAAGAGGAGGACGATGACCTCAAGGCTGCTATTGCGGCATCCTTGGCTGACATGGAAGAGCAAAAGCAAAAGCACGCGGCGGCTCTGAAAGAACAAGCCACACACGCCCCTGCAAACTCGACCTCTGCCCCGTTTATACTACCGAAGAATGATTACGAATTATCAGCGGTGGAAGCCGAAAACATCAACCTCTTCTCCACATTAGTCGACCGTCTGCAAACCCAACCGCCGGGCACAATCCTACGAGAGCCCCAGATACAGGAGCTTTACGATAGCATTGGCTCTCTGCGACCCAAGCTGGCACGGACCTACGGGGAAACGATGAGCAAACACGGTCAGCCAGCACACTGCCCCGTCCCGCGTTCTTTGGTACTGACAGTCGTAGATACCCTTCTGGATCTCCACGCGAAGCTGTCGACCGTCGTACGCTACTATGACCGCATGCTGGAGGACCGGCTGTCCAAGGCCTATAGTCAACAGCACCTGGGCGGTTACAACCTCCCCCCTCCGCGCCACGCATCTGGCCCGTACCCGTCTCTGCCATCTCAAGGCCCCGGTGCCGACCCTGGTATAGCCGAGAACTTCTACACGGGCCAGACAGCACAAAACCGCCCGTTTGCGCCTGCTCAGCCTTATTATGACACTCCACAAGCGGCGGCCCAAGCGCAATTCGCACAATACGGGCAGCCCGTGGAGTCTTTCCCTGGTCGTTACGCCGCTCAGCAAACTCACCCCTTGCCGCAGAAAACTGACAGTTGGCCGAGCCGTTCGTCAACCGTCCCCCAGGACGGATACATACCGCAAACTCACGCCGAGCGGGGACAAACTCCTCAGCAAGCAGTGTCTCCCCCGTCCACCGAACGTCGACCTTCTTACTACATAGCCCAGCAACAGCCGCCGTCGGCGATGCATTCCCCTCACATGTCCACGGCGACGGATGGGAGTCCTTCTCCCTATCCCGTCTTACCTCAAAGCCTGCCACACCAGCAAATAGGTCCGACAAGCTCAGCTCAGCAACAGCCGTCGCTGCCTGGACACGTTCAACCCGCGCAGCCCGGGGTAGCCGCACAACCTCCCCGGCGCGCTTCGCAGCCTCAGCACATCCAATCTCAGCACATCCAACCTCAGCACATCCAACCTCAGCACACCCAACCTCAGCACACCCAACCTCAGCACACCCAGCCACAGCCACAGCAGCCACAGCAGATGCCTTACTGGCAACAAACCTCATCGACGCCGGCGGCACAAGGCTCTGACCCTCCACAGCAGCCTTGGACATACGGCGGATACCCTCAGAACTCTTTCCCCTCCGTTCCGCAACACGAACCCATGACTCAGCATGTTCAGGAGGAGGCTCTGATTGAATTATGATTTGGACCTTTGCGGCAAGGTAGCGGTTTTGTACGTAAGCAAGGCAGGAAAGGGCCTGGCTGTGGCGTTGGTCTTTGGCCACCTCAAGTTGTTCGGTAAGATGAGATGGACCCTCAATGATACCACTTCCTTTGCAGCTGGACTCGAGAGCGCCTCAACAGGCTACCCTGTGGCTCCGACATACGTGACATTTGAAGTTTTCCCGTCCCCTGGCTTCAAGTCTACAATACAGCCAGAGCCTTTGTGAGCTTAACATGGAGGCTTTGTCGTTGTCTCCGGTCCGACGCAGGGCGCGGCTCGGGAACTCCGAGCGGTATGACGTCGCGCGTCTCGTTTGTCAGTGACTACCGTAAAAGCGACAAATCAACAACAACTGCAGCCGAACCCATGAGTCAGAACAGCAGTGCTGTAATCACGCACACGTTTCGATACACTTCTATCTGTATTTCCCAAGTTCCGCAAATAGTGACTGGCACGAGAACATGCGGAGGTAAACAACCGCTCGGGAAGGAGGGGCGTGTGCATTGCCAGCACACAGGGCAGGTGACCGGACCATTTTTGCCGCCCATCGGGACGGTCGCAGCTCGTGGTGGTTGCTTGGTGGAATTGTGTGCCGGCTCGGGGGTGTGAGGGTGGATGGTTGAATAAAAAATGTGAAAAAGAAATGAAACCATTTTCAGATAAGCATTTAGCTCGAACCCCAGCGTTAGAGCCTATGTGAACTGGTAGCTCTGTACGGCATATCTCTACCATAGTAGTGTGCCTGAGATCGCCACGACTCTAGGAGAACCACTGGCCATGGAATTTGTAAACCTTCACTTGACTGGCCAATCTACATGACCGTAAGCTTAAATAACTGCTGCTTGTTGAGGAGGCGATTCGATCACTGTTGTCTGGGCTTCTGTCCTACGGGAGCTGTCTATAGTGGCCCATGGTCGCTATTCAGCATTGCAGGAAATATTGGAATCTTGCAGACGTGACAGACGTAATGTCCTCTTACTCGGCCTCATTGTGCAAGAAGCAATAGAGATTCACTTCAGGGGTCCCAGCTGACATGATTGACGCTCCAGCTCGGCGACAAGCCAGAAACCTTCTATTCATCATCCTATGCATGACATTACCCTTTTGGTATATTGTTCCTCCCTCCGAGATCTTCCCACAGCCCTCTTAAAAGTCGTTGTCGTCTGTACCCGAGACAATGACATTGTTCACCTTGAGAACCATCCGACACAGCTGCGTGGCCAGTTGGAGCTGCTGCTTTTTCCCGATCAGCGGGTCGATGACAAATGCTGACTTCATGTCGTTGTCCCCTCGGTTCATGCAGTCCACTCCGAGCTTGCCTTTTCCACTCGATCCCGCCTTGACCTGCTGACTCTTGACTTCGGCCAGCGTCGAGATGGGGTTCAGACCGCTGTTCTCGGCCAACGCCATAGGGACGGCATCCAGAGCCTCCGAGAAGGCACGCATGGCATACTGCTCGAGACCGGGTGTCTTGACGGCAGCATCCTCGACGGCTAGGGAGCAGGCAATCTCGGCGGCGCCACCGCCATAGACCACCCGGTTGTCTCGCACAAGGTTACGGACGACGCACAGGGCGTCGTGTAATGATCGCTTCGCCTCGTCGATGATCTTCAGAAGGTTAGTAGAGTAGCGAGACTTGATGGAGGCAGGGGTGCATACCATTTTGTTGCTTCCGCGACAGAAGACGGTAACGGCACGTGTATTGGCGCACTCCTCGATGACCAGCATTTTCTCTCTCGTGGTTCCAAAAGTCATCTCCCGAACGATGCCTGCCGACCCCAGCTTCTCCGGCTTCAGATCCTCAAACCGTGGGACAATCCTGCCGTTGGTTGCAATGGCGATCAACTCAATCTCCGGACCGCCCACCCATCGCACGGCGGGCAGGTCGTTCTGTAGCAGCAGGTGGTTGGCCTCGTCATCGAAACCCCACTGGCAAATGGCCAGGTTGGCACCGGTGTCCTTGATCTGCTGAATCATTTCGATAAACTTTTGTTTCTCGTAGTTTTGCAGCTTCTTGAACTCGTCGATACTCGTAATGTCGAGCTTGTGCTTGGTCTTTGGTTTGGGCGGTTCGAAGGCGCAGGTGAGAATGGCAATCTTGGCATCTCTCAGCTCCGAGGGCATCTGAGGGTGGGAGAAGTCCTTGTCCACGATGACCCCCTTGACGAGAAGAGTGTCTTCCAATGCACCTCCAACCTTGCCGTCCACCTTGATGAGCTCAAAATCGACGTCCTTGCGCTCCAAGTCGGCCACTGAGAGCACGGCGTCGACGGCAATGTTGGCGAAGTGATCATGTGCCTTGGACACGATCTTGCTCCCCAGACTCGTCCGGGCCACTTTGACCAGGTTTGACGTCTCTTCTCTCGTGAATTCGATGGTGTCCGAGATCCTATCCAGTTCCGCCACCGCGATATCGCACGCTTGGTCGTAGCCGTCCGCGATTCGTATCGGATGGATGCCTTTGTCTATGAGATCGGCCGCCTGTTCCAGCAGCGCGCCGGCCAAGACGACAACACCGGTGGTGCCATCGCCGATCTCGTCGTCTTGAGATTTGGACAGTTCCACGAGAAGCTTGGCAACGTGATTGCTGACTTCCATCTGCTGCAATATCGTGGCACCATCGTTGGTCACTGTAATGTCGCCGTCGGGAGAGATGAGAATCTTGTCGAGGCCACGTGGGCCAAGGGAGGATTTGACGAGGTTCGCAACCGTGCGTGCTGCTAGAATATGGGACTTGACGGCTTCGTTACCGAATTGGCGCTTCTTCTTGCCCTGACTGCAAAATCGTCAGAGTTCAACGAGGTCCTACACATGCAAACACCAGAAGAACGCACTCTCTGACGACGATGAAGGGCCGTCCCTGCTCATCCTTCATCACAGCCGCTGCGCGTACAAGTTAGCATCAACTGTGTTGTACATGGGCCAGCTCCAACCCTACCATTGGAAACGTCAAGGTCTGGCATAGGTCAGCTACCGTTTGCTTCCACAGTTGAATCGGGGTTATGGGTAGCGCTCACTTAGCGACATTTTGGCGGCAGGTCTTCCAAACCATGGGCCGGAACAAGACCAAGCGGGCGCGACAATTCAGGATGTTGACCTGGAATGAGCTGTCCAGTGGTCTCTTGGCCGGAAATTTTTGCGTAGCAGAGGTCTGCTTTGAAGCCTTCGACAGCGTGCAATAACGGCGGGTAAACGAAAACTCCGCACCGGCAGGGGTTTCGATTGCCAGTACGGAGGTGTCTGGTAAGGCGATACCTGACTAACGGAACAGAGCCTCCCGCTTATCACTACCCCGCTAAGGCACGCCTATAACTGCCCCTCCACGACTTTCAACGACATCATCACTATAACCTCTTTCATCTCCATGCTCCTGGGGAATAGTGCACGAAGCACGCCCACTGCTTGAATTCTTGCGTCTTCCGTCCATTTTAAGAAATAAACTTTCGTGTCGCGATCAACCAACCAAGTTCGACGCTATTTCTTTGAAAGACATACTCGGTATCGGCGCTTCCTACCAGGTAGGGTTATCTGCCCCATTGAAACCATTTTGACTCGAGCTAACAATATAGTGACCAGATCGCCTTGCCTGCTTTTGTTTCCATTTTGGAACTGTTCATGGTACCACCATATTACTCATAAAGCTGTACAAAGAGCATCTCGTGAGAACCATCGCGATGTCGCCAGCCGCTTACGATGAAGACGACTTGTACGATCCTGACGAATACAATGAGGGTGAGGAGGAGTTGAGCGCGGAAGACAAGATTGCTATGGATGAGGGAACTGCTGCGGTAAAGAAGGCCCTTGGGGCCGATACCGCCAAAGTCACCTTGTCGCAGATACAGGAGGCGTTGTGGCACTACTACTACGACGTCGACAAATCCGTCTCCTATTTGACCAAACGTTTTGTCAGTCCGACACCAAAGTCGACACCAAAGTCGACACCAAAGTCAACGCCGCGCTCAACGCCAAGCAAGACAACTGAGGGTAAGTCAAGACATATTCTCCTTGTTGAACCACCTAGCCCGTCTGCGAGGGTTGCTGCGATTCCTTGCGCTGGGATGCAACACGGTCATCAGCCTGGCAGTTACCCCGTGGCTCGACTGTCCTGGTCGGAGAAGATCTGCCGCAGGACCGCGGTCCCTGTGTCTTGTCAATTTTACGACATGCCTTGGTTGAACACATCCCACGATCGGCAGACCTCTTTCATTGCTCCGCCCCAGCCGCGAGGGAGGCTTCTAGGTGGCGCTGGAGATGGACCACCCAAAATGTCCAAGCTCCAGGCCATCGCAGCAGCTCGGAGGAAAAAGACTGAAGAGAAGAAGGAAACCACGAGGACATCCCAGGCCGAAGGCGGGTTGAAAAAACTTTCAATAGCCGATGGAGCTCAAAAAGAGAACATCAGGGATCCCGGTCTGAGAAAACGGTTACAAGTTGAAGGGAAGCCGTCGAGCCACTCTTCAGCCCCCGACTCGGCGATGCAGTTCAGCCGGGATCAGCCACCAAAGCCGATAAGAGAGGCAAAGACTTCTACAGCAGATCTGAATAAAACACCTTCACCAGTCGAAAAGATGGAGGGAATTGTTGTCGAGCATCGGGCTGCACCATCCACGTTCGCGCGGACACTCGTGGGGTCCAGTCAAACCGTGCAAGGGCGGAGCAGACCGGAAGTCTTCGCAATGCCCTACCGATCATCTCCCTCGTTCCTCGCCACGGTCTTTTCGCAACCCAGCCCAGACGACGTTGTGCTTGCCGCGCAATCGCAAGGTTCGAATTTTGCAGGAGCGAAATAAGGAGCTAATTCTAATGTCTGCTGCAGCGGGCAAGAAGGCCACCACCGGGGCAAAAGCGCCGGCGAAGAAGCAGGCTCAAGATGCCGTGCAGGCTTCCAAGAAGGCTGACGTAGCAGCCGGGTTGTCGGCGCTCAAGGTTGACGACACGCCTCCGCCTAAGAGCAAGGGGCTCGACGTTGTCCGAGAATTCGAAAGCAGCAATAGCAAGAAGAGTATCAGTTTGGTTGTAGTTGGTATGTCACAAGGCGTCCTTTCTCAGGTCGATCTCCCGTCGTGCTGACAAGACAAAGGACACGTTGATGCTGGAAAAAGCACGTTGATGGGCCGCCTCTTGTTGGAACTCAAATATGTCGAAGAGAGAACTGTCGAAAAGTATCGTCGACAGGCCGAGAAGGTGGGCAAGCAATCCTTTGCGCTCGCATGGGTGACGGACCAGAGAAGCGAGGAGCGCGACCGGGGAGTGACGATTGACATTGCCACAAACCATTTCGAAACACCAACGACAAAGTTTACAATCTTGGATGCACCTGGACATCGTGACTTTGTGCCAAACATGATTGCCGGGGCTAGTCAGGCGGATATCGCCATACTCGTCATCGACGCCAACACTGGCGCTTACGAAAAAGGCCTAAAAGGGCAAACCAGGGAGCACGTGCTACTTCTGAGGAGCCTGGGCATGCAACGGCTCATCATTGCCGTGAATAAGCTCGAAATGGTCGGCTGGTCGCAGGACCGCTTCAAGGAGATTGTTGAGCAAATCAGCGGATTCCTAACGGGCCTCGGATTCCAGAGCAGCCACCTGGCCTTTGTACCCATCTCGGGACTGAACGGGGACAACATTGCACAAAGGACACAAGAGGCGAGTGCGTCTTGGTACGACGGCTCGACGCTCATAGAGGCACTGGAGGCATCCGAAACCACGGCAGCCCGATCGCTCAGGAAACCATTTCGTATGTCGATAGCCGAGGTGTACCGCTCGCAGCAGGGTACCGCAACGATGGCGGGCCGCATCGACGCCGGGACTGTGCAGATCGGTGACGCTGTTCTCGTTCAGCCCAGCGGGGAGTCTGGATATATCAAGTCGATCAAGGTGGATGTGGAGGTGCAAGACTGGGCCGTGGCCGGTCAAAGTGTCAGCATCGCCTTGACCGACATAGATTCAACCAACATTCGCGTTGGAGACATCATCTGCGACGCGACTAACCCCGTCGAGTGCGGCGACACGTTCAAGGTCAAGGCCATGGCATTCGAGCACCTCATGCCCATGCCGGTCGACCTTCACCGGGGTCGGTTACATGCTGCGGGGCGAATCGCCGCCATCTCCGCCACCTTGGATAAGGCTACCGGTTCCGTCATCAAAAAGAAGCCCAAGGTCGTCCAGCCTGGCGGCGTGGCCCAGCTGTCGATCAAATTAGGCTCAAAAGTGCCGTTCGAAGCGGGCCAGAGAGTTGTCATCAGGAGCGCGGGAGAAACAATAGCCGCCGGGCTACTGGAGTAACGGAAAACAAGCCTTGAGAAGGTGTTTGGCACATAGACAGCGAGGCACGTGGCATCCACTGGTTGGGAACTTTATCGAACTGGTTACACTTTTACATTTGACCAAATTGTAAGGCGTCCATTTCGTGGGAGACGATACAATTTGTAAAAAGGGGAATTTTACTGTCCGTAGTTTGTCGTAATTTACGATGAGAGTTATAGATAGAGGCTCTTCTCTGGTGGTCATCACCGCTAATCACGAAGCGTATCGTTGCAGGTCACCGATGCAAAGGTGGAGCCGGCACCGCCGTGTCGGTCTGGATGTATGCAGAAAGCAGCCCCTGACAGGCTGACAGTAGGCAATGAAAGGGCAGATGGATTTCCCAGGAATGTGGATTTGAGGGTATAGGGTCCAGTCATGACTCAACATCTGTCTCTGTTTTTGGACGAAAGCCACATTGGGGAGAAGTGGCCTTGCCGTCACGCAAAAAGCAGGACAAGCAGTAGTAGCCACGTACACTATTCATGTGCCAGTCGTGGCTGCTGGCCACATCCGGAGGGTCCAATGGAAGCTTTCGTTAAATTATTAGTACTGTAGCCAGATCCACTAGCGAAGTACTTCGGGGGCGGTCATAGCGCAAGGCCAGGGCCACAAGCTACTTGATCGACGACGGAGAGGGACAGTGCGAGCCAAGTGGGATTGGAGGTCTCAGACCCCTGTCACGTGGGGCGCTCCTGGCCCTGATGAAATCTGGCCTTTCGTTCAATTGGACACCTCGACAACTTTCCAAGACAGCCTGGAGTCGTTCTTAAACCATTGTCACCTCGCCTTCGTTGTTGAGACCCCGACAACCTTACAAACCCAATAGATACCCTCCCTTCCCCCCCTCCCAAAAAGGCTTCCTGGCGACGACGACAACGCTGGGTCGTGGATCAAGAGCTACATCGCTGTGCGTGCTCTGTCCTGGACATTCACCCCCCGTTCCGAATTTTTGTGTTCTTTCGCATTTAGACTTGACGCTCCTGCGCGCACACACATTTGCAGCCATGGCTCGCTCACGGAGCTCACTGGCCTTGGGCCTCGGGCTCCTCTGTTGGATCACCCTTCTCTTTTCTCCCCTGGCATTTGTCGGAACCGCGAACGCAGAGGGCTCGCAAAAACCGCTGAACCCGGAAGATGCCGACAACTACGGCACCGTCATTGGTATTGTAAGTACATTGCGAAACCCTCGGGCTGGCAGCCGCTGACCGCGATCTAGGATCTGGGAACAACGTACAGCTGCGTCGGTGTGATGCAGAAGGGCAAGGTCGAAATTCTAGTCAACGATCAGGGCAACCGGATCACGCCGTCATACGTCGCCTTTACGGATGAGGAACGTCTGGTCGGTGACTCCGCCAAGAATCAGGCCGCGGCTAACCCCAGAAGGACCATCTTCGACATCAAGTAAGCACATGATGGGGTGCCCAGCGTTTCTGCAACAAGTTTCTCATTGCTGACAATGCGCTAGGCGTCTCATCGGTCGCAAGTTTGAGGAGAAGGCCCTTCAGGCTGATCTCAAGCACTTCCCCTACAAGGTCGTGTCCAAAGAGGGCAAGCCCGTGGTCAAGGTCGAGGTCGACGGCAAGGAAAAGAGGTTCACCCCCGAGGAAATCTCCGCCATGGTCCTGGGCAAGATGAAGGAGGTCGCCGAGTCCTATCTCGGCAAGAAAGTCACCCACGCCGTCGTCACTGTTCCAGCCTATTTCAATGTAAGCCCATGACGTCCAAGACATTGTGTGATTGGACACTTCTGACCCGTTTCACAGGACAACCAGCGACAGGCCACCAAGGATGCCGGTGTCATTGCCGGCTTGAACGTTCTTCGCATCGTCAACGAACCCACCGCCGCCGCCATCGCTTACGGCCTGGACAAGACCGATGGCGAGCGCCAGATCATCGTCTACGATCTCGGCGGTGGTACCTTTGATGTGTCTCTCCTCTCCATCGATCAGGGCGTCTTTGAGGTCTTGGCCACCGCCGGTGACACCCATCTTGGTGGCGAGGATTTCGACCAGAGAGTCATCAACCACTTCGCCAAGTCGTACAACAAGAAGAACGGTGTCGACATCACCAAGGACCTCAAGGCCATGGGCAAGCTCAAGCGTGAGGCGGAAAAGGCCAAGCGTACCCTGTCGTCGCAGATGAGCACTCGCATCGAAATCGAGGCTTTCTTCGAGGGCAAGGACTTCTCCGAGACGCTGACGCGCGCCAAATTCGAAGAGCTCAACATGGATCTCTTCAAGAAGACGCTCAAGCCAGTCGAGCAGGTCATCAAGGACGCCAAGGTGGACAAGAAGGACATCAACGACATCGTACTCGTCGGAGGCTCCACTCGTATTCCCAAGGTCCAGTCCCTCATTGAGGAGTACTTTGGCAAGAAGGCATCCAAGGGCATCAACCCCGACGAGGCCGTCGCTTTCGGTGCCGCCGTCCAGGCTGGCGTTCTCTCAGGCGAGGAAGGCACCGAGGACATCGTCCTCATGGACGTCAACCCACTGACCCTCGGTATCGAGACCACCGGCGGTGTCATGACGAAACTGATTCCCCGCAACACCCCCATCCCCACCCGCAAGAGCCAGATCTTCTCGACCGCCGCCGACAATCAGCCCGTGGTTCTCATCCAGGTCTTTGAGGGCGAGCGTACAATGACCAAGGACAACAATCTTCTCGGCAAGTTTGAGCTGACTGGTATCCCGCCTGCGCCTCGTGGTGTTCCTCAGATCGAGGTGTCGTTCGAGCTCGACGCCAACGGTATCCTCAAGGTCTCGGCTCACGATAAGGGAACTGGCAAGCAGGAGTCCATCACTATCACCAACGACAAGGGTCGTCTCACTCAGGAAGAAATCGACCGCATGGTTGCCGAGGCTGAGAAGTTTGCCGAGGAGGACAAGGCCACTCGCGAGCGCATCGAGGCCCGAAATGGCCTCGAGAACTACGCATTCAACCTCAAGAACCAGGTCAACGATGCCGAGGGTCTCGGCGGAAAGATTGAGGAGGAAGAGAAGCAGACGGTAAGTCGAAACGCGAGCTTGAGAACCCAATTTCGAACCAGCCATGTACTGACTTTGTGTCCCAGATCCTGGATGCCGTCAAGGAAGCCAACGAGTGGCTCGAGGAGAATGGTGCCGAGGCCACGGCTGAGGACTTTGAGGAGCAGAAGGAGAAGCTGTCCAACGTCGCCTACCCCATCACGTCCAAGATGTACCAGGGTGCTGACGGCAGCGGTGCCGCCCCGGAGGACGAGGGCGGTGACTTGCACGACGAATTGTAATCCACACACAACATGCACACATAGAGGTCACTACAGACAGGGGTACGAATAAGAGAGCCATGGCTCTGGAGTTTCCGTGGCGGGTTACGGGGCCACGCAAGCACATTTCTGATTTGACGTGGGATGGTGTGTAGAGTAGGCGATGAATTCGAAGTAATATATGACGATTAAGCATGGCCACGGAGGCATGTCTGGGAAATGTCCTTGCCCGGCTACATCGTGAAGACTGTGACAGATGCTTGCCTGCCCTGAGGATATTGACTCTACAGTCATGGCTCTGGGGGGCGAAGACTGGGTTCCGATAACGTCTCTCCCACACTCAGGAGTTACAATGGCTGATCCGGGACCAGCAGCTCACGGCAAACGAGCCTCGCAGGTGCATTCATTTGGGCGCGACAATAGAGCTCACTGATCGAACTGGGAGTTGATTGTTTCATCCTCCTGCTGCAGCCCGGCAGCTGGCCGTTACTGCGATAGCGCCTGCTCATTGTGCTCGACTTATTGTTGCGAGATTCACTCCTTTGCTTTTTGCTATCTCATCCCCTGCAACTTGCATCGTCGCTCGGAGACCAGCCAACGGTCATGGGTGCAGACGAGATTGGTTCCGACTTCATCAAGTCGCTACAAGACTTGTTCTCAGAAATGCATAGGAACGGATATCAGTCGAAGAAGGAGTTTCAGTCGGTGACGGCCCATATACTGCATTTTTTCGAGGCTTGCGAGACCATGACGGGCGCCAAGGCTCGAGCGACGCGTCCCATCTGGCTCCCCGATGGAGGTTTGGCGTCGACAACGTTGAAGTTGCCACCAAGCCAGATGAAGCTTAACAAGACGACGAAGCAGAGGCTGAGAAGAACAGATTCGAGTGTCGAGTTTGTGGGAATATTGACGGCCGCACTGCACAAGAAGCCTCGAGCTTGCAAGCGGGTGCGATTCGAGGATGAGCTGGAGCCTGCTGGTCCAGCCAAGCGACGACGCCGCGGGCCGACAAAGGCAAAGGCGACCACAAACGATGATGGAGAAGCTACGGCTTTTGAGGACGAAAAGAAGGGAAGCCCAAGTTCTGCGTCTGTCTCATCGTCCCCAAACCCCAGCTTCCCAACATTGAGCTCTGACCCGATGGGGGGCGGTGACGAGCTCCAGGACAGTGGGCTAAAGACGCAAGAGCAAATAGTAAAGTGGCCCGAACTTTTTACACCAAAAGACATCTCGAGTACTGCACATGACCAGGAAATCACTGACGCATCGAGGACTCTGCCAAAGCGTCCAGAACAAGACTACGAGGCGGGCCAGGCAAGTACGACTAATGCTACCGACAATGCTATTGCGCCCACAACATCACAGTCAAAAGAAGCATCTACTGCTTCGCCGATTCGTGCGGAGCATGACAGTCTCCCAACCTGTCGAACGCTCAAACTGAAGCCTGTTCGTCCAGCACAGGAGTGTCCTTGGCAAACTCTACAGGAAATTTATAGTGACAGCGTCGACAAGAAATCGTCGTCCTCTTCGACATCGGGATCTGAATCGAGTTCTGACACTTCTGATGATGACGTCTTGACCCCGGAACCGATGGCAGACGAAACCACAAAAGATTTTAGTCTGGAGAAGCAAGACCGTGACTGCTACGAAGCCGACGGCGAAATCGGCCGAATCATTGAGGGCATTTCGGCCACCAGCGCCGATTCCTGGGAAGAGTACAAGCCGCATCTCCTCGAACGGCTCCAGCATCTGCAGCGAGACACCGAAGCATCGGTGCCCTTGGATCCCAGCTACGCCTCGACATCGCTACAGCGGTTTTCGACCTTTGTCTCGTGCAACGCCGAAGACATTGGGTGCATTCCGCCGACGCACTGGACGAGATATCTCGTCAAGATTCAACGATTCTGCAACTCGCCTGCCATCCAAACCTTGGGATACAGGTCTCGACTGGCCAAGATTGTCGACATTGTGTACAAGCCCGAGGAACGTCATGTCATTGAGGATGGTGGTGGATGGGATCGGCTCGACGACGTGGCAGGTCTGTGCTCCGTGTTGGCGGAAGTCGTTGGTCCGGTGGAGGAAGTGCTCGACAGAGAGGAGGCCAACGAATGGGTCAAGTCCAAGACGAGTGACCTAATCTGGCTTCGCAAGATGTTTGGCGCGCGGACGAGGGTGGCAAGACTTTCTGGGGCTACCACACGGGATGATTGATCTGAACGGGCACTTTTGCGGATGAAATTACCTGGGCCAAGCATCATTCAACGGGTGTTTGGGGGCTTTGGGATTGAGACTATTCATAGTGCTTTTTTTGCTATTTCATATGGTGGGAGAGTACTGGGACAAGGTGATAACGGGTATTTTGCTAAGACTTGGGGGCTTTTACACAGGATGAAATAAAATGAATATATTTCACTGCCTGATAAGAATATGATGAGTAGACGGTCATTTACTCCGTAACGATTGAGGCCTACACTTGCGTTCACGTGACTACGCGCCGGGGTGACCGCGGTCAGTCCCAGCAGCGCGAATCCATGCCAATGACGCAACCACTCTGGAATGCCTCTCCCTCTCCAGCCTGATCACTGAAACTTCAGCAAGAGATTACTATTTCTCGGATTAGCTTAGAAACAGCACGCACCCGCGCAATTGGAGCAAAATGCCAGTCTCAAAGCGCGCTTCAACAGGCGCAAGTCGTCGCCGTTCTGGCCGTCTATCAAGCACGGCGCAAAAGAGCTCCTACTTTGAAGACTCGGAGGCTGAGGGCGAGGATGGCGCATTGCCTCCGCCTAAACGACGGCGTGGTCGCCCATCTAAAGCCTCTACTATAGACAGAGCAGCTGAAATCGAGGAGAAGTACCGAGAAAAAGAAGCGCCCGATGAGGAACAAGAAGAAGAATCCGACGAGGACGAGGATGCTCCACGCAAGATTGAGATTATACCCCTGGAGAAGATGAGGGACACGGGAGGCGTGGAGTATGTCGACGAAAGGTTGCACAGAAACACGTTGCTGTTTCTCAAGGACTTGAAGGCCAACAACAAGCGCCAGTGGTTAAAGTGTATGTTGTCCAGAGCCTGATATTGTAGGCCCCATCCCCTTTTTCCGGCGCAACGTTTGACATTGTGAGAACCAGCACACGACGGAGAGTACAGAAGAGCTTTGAAAGACTGGCAATCCTTTGTCGAAGCCGCCTCGCAAACTGTTATGGAGATTGACGAGACGGTGCCTGAATTACCTATCAAGGACATCAGCTTTCGGATCTATCGAGATATCCGATTCAGCAAAGACCCAACACCCTACAAGGTAGACGAGAAGATTCCCAAGCTCAATTCCTCATTATAAACAAGTACTAACCTTGGTGATTTTGGAAAGCCATACTTTTCCGCAGCTTGGTCGAGGTTGGGCCGGAAGGGGCCTTATGCCTGCTACTACGTACACTGTGAGCCTGGATCATCCTTCATCGGCGGCGGCTTGTGGCACCCGGAGGCCGACCACGTCAGAAAGCTGCGAAGAAGCATCGACAGGCATCCTGAGCGGTGGCGACGAGCGTTGAATGAGCCTTTGTTCCGAAAGGCCTTCTTTCCCGGAACGAAGCCAGGACCCGAGGCTGCGGTGAAAGCTTTCGTGGGCAAGAATCAGGGCAACGCGTTGAAAAAACGGCCAATGGTACGTTGCAGTCATCACATCTCTCGAAATGGGGAGTGTCCGTTGACGACTACTTTGGCAGGGCTACGAGATTACCCACCGAGACATTGAGCTGCTGAAGCTTCGGAATTTTACCGTGGGTACCAAGATTGACGCCGAGATGCTGTGCAGGGATGACGTGCAGGGTAAACTTGGCGACATGATTCGTGGACTGGTAGGGTTTGTATGTGGAAATGAAGCCTCATCCCAAAAACGTGCCGTGGCTAACGTTTCGAGGCAGGTTTCATTCTTGAATGGAATTGTCATGCCTGATCCCGCCCTGGGAGACGAGGAGAGCAGCAGCGACGAGGACGAGGGCAGTGGCGAGGAATGACAATAGACATGCATACGAGTCGATTGCGCGATACTCCTTCACAGGGAAACACGGAAAAGTGACGCGGTTTCTTTTTGTATAAAAGCCTTCCAGCCAAAAGCTGCATCAAGCGCACAAGTTCAACCTCGCCACAGTCGGATCGTGATCGCTCACCTGACCTTTGAAGTTTTGCCACGTGTTCAAGTGCAGATGCTCCAACATGACGTCGCCCTTGTTCTTCACCTCCGGGCTCACATAGACATGATCGATCTCCTGGCTGTTCATGTCGAACAGGTACGTATACCGCTCTACCGGATCGAGCTTCGCCACCACGTCCATGTCCTGCAGGCCGGATTGCGCGGCAAAGACGCGCATAGGCTCTACCTGGGTGAACTCGTTGAAATCGCCGGCGGCCACGATGCGAGCTTGCGGGTCTTTGCTGAGAATTTGCGCAATAAAGTTCTGCCACGACAGTTAGCATTCTCAGCATTTTTCTGTTCGGCCAGTTGAGCTTACCGCCGTGGTTTCCATCTGCTTCGTCCGCTTCTCGACGCCTTTGTTGACGGGCGGGCGCACATCGCCCTGCAGACTCGTCGAGCCGCCCTTGCTGCCGAAATGCACGTTGACGGTGAAGAAGACGTTGCTGGGATCCTGCGTCATCTCCCACGCTGCCGCCAGGGGTTTCCGGCTGGCTTCGAAAGCCTCGTTGTTCGGATCGATGCGTCCCGGGTTGTATTTGAGCTTTGGACCATCCAGTACCGCGTTTTCATCGGTGCTGCCGCCCTGGTTGGGCTCGTGTAGCCGCACGACGTCGGGACGATATAGATAGGCGCATCGGATGTTGCCCCCCGGCTGGCCGCCGTCTTGGCCGTCCACGGGGGGCACGTCGGTGAATTCGTACTTGACGCCCGATTCTTTCTCTATGCCCGCTGCCAATGTCGCCAGTGTGACATTGGCCGATGTCTCGCCGTCGTTTTCGGGGCCCGAGTTGTCCTGTATCTCTTGCAGGAAGATGATGTCGGGAGTGAGGAGCTTGTGGACAATCTGGTCAATAACACGAGGCATGTGTTTTGACTTTGGCGACATGTTCTCTACGTTGAAATCACCAACGGACACTCCCTTGCAGTTGGAGGTGCTGGTCAGAGTCGTGGGCGGGTGCTCCGACGAGGCGTTTCGCACGGGAGAGATCTGCGTCAAGGGGAGGATGCGGTAGAAGCCAAAGCCGTACGAGACGATCCCGGAGATGGAGCCGAGCTGATCGCCCATCCTGGTGTCTGTCGGGTTCTTGGTGCCGTCGAGAGGGGTGCCGATGAGGATGAGTTCCGGATTCGCATCTTTTCGGTCCCATCAGTTCTTGTTCAGGCGGTTCAAGGGCAGGACGACTCACCCCCTTCGAGCATTGTCACGCCTCCATGGCCATTGACCCCCGTCACCGTCCAGTTCCCCCTCACCCAGGCGTCGCCGTGCTTGTTCGGCCTGCTCACTTGATACGCATCGCCGACGGTGACAAGCTCGCCCACCAGGCTTTCCCAAAAGTCCAGCCCGTAGTTCCTCGGGTCCAGCTGCGGATTCTGGTCGCTAATGTTGTTCACAGCGTTTGGCACGCCAAAGATGCCCCCCACGTCCAGGCTGGAATAGTTGGCCGTGGGCGGTGAGAGCGTATCACGGCCTACGAGCAGAGGCGTTACGTCGTTGCCGGACGAAATCACTTTGACGGCAGTAGGGCTTGTCAGCTCGGTGAGGAACAAGTAGTCTTCTTTTGATCTGTAAAAGAAACGGCATCGTTAGCATATGTGGCTCGTTTTGAGACGCGCAAGCATACCTGTATTCTTTGACCTGTCCGCTCAAAGAGATGACATCTCCGACGCTGACCCTGCCGCCGACCTCGCTCCCGTACACGAATAGGCCCTCGGACGTGGCCACATCGTCGTCAGGCTCTGTGGACCGCAAATACACGCCGTTGTCGGCTACGGCGGTCACGAGACCTTTGACGCCGGTGACATGCTTGTCTTGAAAAGGCGAGAGGAATTGGTTGCCGTTGATCTGAGAAATGGTGACTGCGGCTGCAGAGAGGGCGGAAGCCAAAACGACTCCTGCGACGGATAACATGGCTACGGCAAGGGTCTAGATCACGGGCAGAGACGAGGTCGAAGGGTCGATCAAAGCCTGCAGGGAGGGCTTTGAATTTCATATTTGTCCTCTGGGCATCTATATAAGTAGTCTTGCTCACTGTGCATTCATCGTTTGAGACGCAAAAAGCGTGCCGAACGAGACATTTCAGCTCATCAGTGCGTGTAGCAGAAAGTCGAATGATTGGCTGCATTCCAGCGTATCGGCCGAAGCCAACTTCCCATTTTGGAGATTTCCAAAAATTGCACCGCAAGGATCACTCATCATAAGCCCCGAAATGCTACAGAAGGCCTTCACTCCTACCCAAGAAGAGATGCACGTGCATTGGAAAAGTGTAATTGGTTCTTCGGAGGCTGCCGCTTATCCATGTCCGCGCCATGGCCCTTGATGGGCATTAACCCTTTTTCGCAGGTCGGAAACACCACCCCCGGTCCTCTTCTATCCGTCTGCGCCCAGAACACCAAACGACAGCAGTCTCTAACCGTCTACAACTAGTACGTCCTGAAACCCACTCTGATGAATCTAGATGATGGTTCGGTCTCGGCATTGTTACACGGAACGGCTCGAGCGAGCCGAAGGAGGATGGCCCAGAGGCCACCGATTCGTTGGCGTAAGGTGCCCTGCATTTCCGTCCTGATTATGTGACAGTGAGGTAGAGAGATTGTCCAAAGCCACTCCGTTGGACTGATGATCCGACACCTGCCATTGCCGAGACGACTCTCGATCATCAGAGGCATGCTTTATTTTTCTTTGAAAGAAGGGCTGTGGCGGTTTGTGCCCTTACAATGCTGTGCGCTCTCTCCCCGTAATTTTCTCTTCATGCCTTGTCTAACGGGGCGGTGGCCAAGACTGAATTGTACCTGATCATGTAGCACGCATCGTCCAAGCCGCTAGGCATACTGCTGATCGGTGTACGAATGACATCGAGGACCTGCTAGGGACTCGGGTGCCTCAAATAGGGCACCTCGGAACGGACGGCAGGCATAGAACGAGTCGTATTCGCTTTGTGTCCTGTCGCTGTCGTTGCACAGCATGCGCCACTCAGCCGGTGCTGGGTCCTGCATCGGATATGCGTCTTTGGCTTCCCCTGCTCTGACCGAGATTGAGCTCTCGATGTCCGAAGAGATTGTGATCGTAGATGTAATGAATAACATCATCGGGTATTCTGCCGTTGAGTTAGTGGGATTGCGCGACGGTAGGCTCGCTTCGCGGCGGGAACGTACAGGTATTCTATCGACAAGTCCCTACCAACAAGCAACCTGACCTTGGTGCTACTGATGTCGTTGGTGACAACCTATCAAATAAAGCGTTTAGCCTCTTGGATACCATCGTCATGTTCGTAGGAAGAAAAAATACCTGTCTAATAATGTGAATATTCTTTTCCCACTCTTTGAGAGCCGCGAGAGACGTGTCGAGGTCGGTGCCGGTGCGTTCCAGAACAAACAGACCGAAATCGCCCAAGATGTGGGCAATGTCGCGCGGGTCCCAGAGATTCGGGGTGCTGAGCGTCTGTATCAAGTCGGCGCCTGCCAGCAAAACGATTTGGACTTTCTTGCGCGTGCCATCGGAGCATTCGACGCCGCCCATGACATGGTTGATTTCGTAGTCAAAGTGATCAAGAACGCTGGCCGTGGGGATATACGTCGGGCTCTGGGCTTCCCACGGATCGACCATGAGCCACTTGGACGTATTCTCGGCCGCGAGTTGACACATGCGGATGCGATGTTCCGAGAGCGCAAGGCCCTTTTTCTTATATGCGTCGCTCACGGGGGATAGATAGCCGCCAATGACTTGGTAGCCTGTGTTCGCGTCCAGGGTTAGCAAATTGTCACGGGCAAGCCTGGTCGGCGTGAAGAGAAAGTTCGAGGGAAAATCTCACCCTCGTTGCGCGCATGGTCGCGGGCCATGGAGAACATGCGAAGATGCAAAAAGGTGATGGGCGAAACTAGAGCGTCCGTCAGCGATGCCGCGTCCACGACGCAGCAAAGATTGAGCACGCTTACAAGAACCGCAGGCGACCAAGACCAGAGGGCGATGCTGGCATGTGCGCCCAAGTCGCTCGGTAGGAAAGGCGTACCCGTGGGGGGTCATCTCTTTGACGTATGAAAAGTCGGACGCCATCTCGAGACACGACGGGGCTGTCTATCGCATTACCGTGGCAGGATCGCGGGCTTTCGTACGGCGCGGCCGGTATTAAATGAAAGGAAGTCGATGGCTGCGGCGACGATGGAGTGCGTCACAGCGAGTGTGGTCGGCGATGTCGGATGATGCAATCGAGACGCCCGGAGGGAGGATGTCGAATGGGCGGGCTTGAACGGGAGAAGAGAAGAAAAGAGAAGAGTGACAGAGTCGTTCACGGCACGTTGATCCGTCCGAAGTGAATGACGGTGAGCACAGGGTATCGCGGTTCACGGTCATCGAGGTGCACAATGAAGAGGCGCAGTCGGTGTGCGTGAACGGAGTAATACTACGTGTGATGGGACTGGTTTGTAGTGGTCCTAGTGGAGGGAGGCAGCAGTTTGTGCCTGCAGGCGACGTACCTTACGCACGCAGTCGGCAGCAATGTCTCGCAGGCCGAACCGCCGAAGCCCTGGAGCCCAGCCCTGTGCCGATTCCGGAAAGGCGCCATCGCTGCTGGTGCGTCACCCAACCATTGTTGACCTGCACGGTGATGATCTCAGTCAGACATGGACAAAATTGTCACATGGATATACTGCACGTATTATACGATCAGTCAGGTCTCGTGTAATCCGCCCAGCAACGGTTATGAAATTGCTTGCGCCCTCGTTCAACGTCTACACCATACACCACTCAATATCCAAAATCTTCCCAGACCACCTCTTCGCCCTCCAACCACGACTTAGCCGAGTCCAGCAACGCCGGTCCAGCGCACAAGAAAAACTTCTTCTTGTCTCCGCCACGCAGCCTCCGAACATCCATCTCCCCAATCCGTCTGCTGAACACCTGGTCGGCGTCCGCCCCGGCGATGGCCTCCGCCGTCGCCTCGCCCGTAACAAATAGCGTCGTGACTGCCGCCAAGCCGGGAATAGCTTTGAACGCGTGCGTCGCAAGGTTCAAATCCGCAGCACGCAGGCTCCACAAGACTGTCAGATGACCACCATCGGCGTCGAGGACGGAGCGTGCCTGAGCCAGGAGAGGGGTGATGCCCACGCCGCCGGCGATGAAGACGACTGAGGATGCTGTACCGGGCGTCGCCTTGGTGGGAAGACGGAACGAGCTGTCGCCGCCGAAGCCTAGCACTCCGATTTCCAAGGGCATGCCGCGTATGTTGTGACGCCAGAGGAGCGAGGTGGCGGCCCCGTGTCTTCGCGCTGTAATTTGCACTTCGGGGCCTGTGCTCTTGTCAACGGCTCCCATGTCCGCTGTTGGTGGACTTGAAATCGTAAACGTCCTGACGTAGTCGTCGTTTAAGCTCTGTGGATCATCGTCCTTCATGTGCGCGTAGCCCATGTCCAGTTCGGGCTCGAAATCGAGCGTCAGATGCTGGCCCGCCTCCCACGTCAGTGTATCCTTGCTCTGTAGCGCAAAGGTGAACACGGCCACGGATGGTGTGATGATGTCTCTCCGGACAAGGGTTGCCGTTATCCCCGGCGCCGGCCGATCCTCTTCCTTCTCGTCGGCCTGCTTGTCCGCGAGCAGCCGGCGTACAGGAGGGTTGTAGGGCGAGTACTCTCCCGGAATACCGCGGAAGGGTAGCCCGCCCTTGACGAAGCGGGCAGCTTTCACATCGATTTGAATGGCAAGCTTGGTGTGCGCAAGGAGAGAGGCGGCGGCAGCACCCACAAGGATAGTCGCTGAGCCAGAGAGGTAGAGCACGTCGGCCGTGTCGTAGTCGGGCACGGCGATTCCGATCCGGGGATCCATGTGCAGATTGCCAAGAGTGTGGTACAGCCGGTTGCCCGAATCTAGGGAAAACGGCGATGAGCCCCGTGCATGTGGCAAATGGGATATGGTGACACAACTCACACTCGGGATACGCCAACGTCACTCCGTCGGCGTCATTCTTTACGACCTTGACGAAGGATGGTTTGCCTCCACGATGATTTGTGTCCATGGCATCGTCGAACGTGGAGGATAAGAAGATCATATCCGCCCTTTGGAGCAGATCCAGCGCCTCCTGTGGTAGCGGTAAGCTGTCGCTGACCAAACTGGCCCTTTCCGGACTGTGCCATCTCAACGTCTTCTTGTTGAGGTACTTGGGGCAGTTTCCCAAGCTCTCCGTCACCAACATGGCCGCTTGAACCTCTGAGAACCTCTCGACGCTGCTTCCGTCTTCAGGGACGGTCTCGTCGTCCACTCTTTTCGTCTTTTTCGCCGCCGAACCGGCCACGATCAGTCCCGCCAGCTTCACCCGGTCTCGCGTCTCCAAATCGATCGCCAACGCCGACACCAACTTGCCACGGCCATCGTTTGGTTGCACTACAGCACCGTCCGCGCCATTGACAGCCACATCTCCCCATAGGGCTTCAAAGACTGGATCGTGACGCACGTCAACGGCTGATCTGACTCCTAGCACCCCGTCGGCCACGGAGCCAATCGTATTGCCTCCGTCTCCGCCCCAAATGGTGGTCCACACGCGGCCATCACGATCCAACGTACCCAGAGCCAGGAGAGGCGCTGCCGTAACGCGCGGAACGTACCATGCCGGCAGGCCTCGGATCAGGGGATTTTCCTGCGACGGGACCTTGAGCATCTGCCGCACAGCCGTCTCGCCCTCGTGAAACGTGGTCAGCTTGGATGGCATGATGGCTGTATCAATTCCAGTCAAGGTATCTGGAAGGGAAATCGGTCCACCTATGGAGGCCAGGAACTGAGCGAAGGGTATCAAAGTCAAGTTGGCGAGGAACATGACATGATGCACGCATCGCCAGCCTGTCCCCGGAAATCCCTATGCAGTGAGTTCCTTCTCAATGGACAGAGTAATGTCGTTGTAGGCACCCGAGTGGGAGCTCGCGCCAATGATTTGACATTGGTAATCAGCTTTGCGCGGACTTTTCTACTATCGCCGTGGGTTATTGTTTGAATCTCACGCACGGATCAGACAACGCCAGTCACGTGTCGTTCTCGACCACGACAAGAACAGCGGCTTCAGTGGGCTGACTGGAATGGGCGTTGATCTTTACTCAAGAGCTCCAGAAGCAGTGATCTCATACTTGGAGTTTTCCTACGTAGTTGACCGTTGCACAGAAATCCACGTTTCGGTGATCCCACTTTTAAACATTATGTCAGGGCTCTGACCTTCACAAGACATAGATGGACCGCCTCATTTCCATCGACGAGCTTCTTTGGGCAGGCTCTATTCATCCAATACGTCTAAATATCCTGTCTTTGATATGTTTAGATCTGGCTGGCCGTCAAGTACACCCTCCGAAACAACCACGAGACACTACCTAACCTGCAGAGATCTCCCGGGGCCCCAGACACAGGCATCTCAATACCTACGCCTCCCTTGTGACTCCACATCATAGTTGTAGGGCATACCAGGTTGGTTGGGCGAAGTGTTTCCGCCAAAAGGTCGCTGGTGCAAAGGTCGAGGAGGTACGCGATGAGATCTTGAACTGTGCGAGGTCTCTGCCTCGGAGTAATAATTCCTTTCGCTGCTGGACGAGGACGCAGGCGACGCCAGTTGCCGCTGAGGATTGTTGTAATGAGACCCTGGATACATATCTGGGGCAAATCGCTGCTGCGGGCCTGGAGGCAGCTTTCCCGGCCCGCGACTGCCCTCGGAAGAACTCGTGCTGCGGCCTCCTCCTGACCTACTCGTCAGATCCCTCCTCAACCCAGGAAAGTCCGGCATAGCAGTGGGTTCCATTGGGCCGGGGCTCGCCGTGAGACGGTCCGTAAAGGAGGAACCCGCTGGATTCTCCGAGTAGCCATATCCGCCGTAGCCCCCCGGTCGCGTGCGCTGGCTGTCTGCCGTCATTTGGCGCATGGGTACGGTTCTCGTGTGGTTCGTCTGAGGAAGCGAGGGGTCGGGTGAGCCCGAACGCGATTGGCCATGACTGGCGCTCGAGCTCGCGCTGATGAGAGGTGCTGAAGAAGACTGACTGGCGACGGAGCCAGACGTAAGAGATCGCCCCTGCTCAGGTCGTCGGGTTCCCATGGCGTTCATTTCAATATTTGGCCGAGTCGAGAGAGAGACCTCTGATGATGAGGTTGTTAGGCTTCCACTGCGATTGGCCATGGGCTTTTCGAATCGCCTTTCGTCGCCCACGTTGGGAAGAGTCGGCAGTGTCGCTGTTGGTCCAACTTGGGGCTTTTCACCCTTCTGCTTCTTCGTCCCCGATCCCACTTTTGCACCGAACGGCTGTCCCTTGGCCAGGGCTTTGTTGACGTTTTTCGTGACAATTTTCAACAGTTTTTTGTTGACTTTCCGCGCGCAATATCCGGCCAGCCCGCCATCGGCGCGAGGGATCCAGTAGAACAGGAAAAAGACGTAGAAGCAGACTGCGGTGAGGAGGAAGATTGCCGAGAAAACCCAGACGACAAAAGTGAAGCACATGCCGCTCAAAATGACGGCTTGCTGATAATCTTCGACCGCCAACTCCTTGAGCTTGACGAAGAAGCCCGCAATGGATCCGTCCACGGTGTGAGCCGTGGGAGCCAGCTTCGCCTCGTAGACGGACTTGAGTGTAAAGGCATTCACGACTTGTCTGGGGCCAGAGCAAAAGAGAACACGGATCCATGCTAGGCTCAGGTCAGCTCCGCGGCAGAGAATCACGATCGAGCGAGACGTACATTGGAAGCTGAAGTAGGTAAACAAGGCGACATACTCCGATCCCTTCTTGGACTTGGTCAACTCGGCAAAGACCAGGAACCGTTTCCAGCCCTGGCCGGACCCGAAGCGGATACATTCCCACCGAGCAGCCAGAGAATCAAGAAAACACTCGGCCACGTTTCCGCGTCTCATGACTCGGTATGCGCGAATGCCCTCGAATGCCAAGTTGACGAACGACAGCACGATGCATACGGAAAAGATCCATTTCGATATCTCAAAGGAAATGGCCGGGCGGATCTTGGACGACCAGCGATTGAAGATGAGAAGGTTGACGGCCGTAAAAGTATCGACGCAGTAGACTGCCACGGAGATGATGAGGAGCAGCCACAAGTAGAAATACGCAAAACCCGCGCCGCAGCCTTTGGCCTTGAAGTCGTTGAGGCTTATGTATTCCCACTTTTGGTCGCTCAACTCCCGCGTCTGCTTTTTCCGATTACTGAGGCACCCCATGGCTGGAGAAAGGTTGTATGATTAAGAACGACGCCATCCAATTCAATAGAGGCGGGAGAGAAAAGAATCCGCCAGCGGTATACGGGTCTCTGCCCGCGAAGAGTCCAGCACCGTCGTCCTCGAGCCGGAGCGTCGGGATCGGGCAAGACAATCGTTAACGTGACGGCGTGAGAAGGTCGCGCCGCCTCGAGCGATGCGCAACAACGTTCAAAAAGAAAAGAGATCGACAAAGGTCATGTTTCGCGGCCGCGTTGCTTCTTGGCGAGCATACGGCGTATCCTTTGTCCCTCCTGGAAGGCCGTGTATCGATTATGTACCGCCCAGCTGCCGTAGGAAATCGAAATCGCTCGCGTACCGAATTAAGATGGTGTATACACACGATGACGACGGACGAGGAAACACGAATAGCCCAAAGAAACGAAGAGGCTCACTTTCGGGCCAGATAGGACGAGCAGCAGCGACGAGCCCATCGTTGGACGAAGATGCTGATGGGGGGGAAGCGCTGACTCGAGATGTAAATAAGACGACAAAGTTTCAGACAATGTATCAGGAAGCTGGGTGCTAACAGAGTGAGGGCTGGTTCTGCTTACCTTTCAGCCCCATGCTGGCGGGCTAAACCGTATCCGGGAACAGTGTTTGGGGAACCCGGCCACTCTGGCGATTGCGCGAGCTGCATCGACTGCGTCCAACGACTTGCCGTGACTATGCCAGTCTCCGACAATGCGTGTTTTGAACCGACAGGCGAGGTATTGGTTCCCCAAGCTCGCTCCTGACGGGCGCCAAAGCGGTCTCCACTACGGATACAGGTACAGGCTTGATTACCCGCCTTCTGCAGGGGCAAACCTCAGGCGTTGATGCTGTTGGTGCCCGTAGGGATGGAGCGAGGTTACAGTTCACCTGACATTGGCGAACCCATGCTCAGGTGACAATACGCTAAGGGACCTGACCTGACAATGGGTCCAGAGCTGACCTGACACTAGAAAAGTGGGGCCGGAATTTTTCCGGA
>JADHZA010000164.1:0-45061 GCA_018831705.1 Torrubiellomyces zombiae
GTTCGTTTCGCTAATGTTGCTCATTTTTCTCATTGTTGCACTCGGCAACCATTTTGGCAAAGTTTCGGACCACATCAACGGGGATGTGGTCGGCCAACAAGGATCGTGTGTATACGTCGGCTGCACCGGAGCGTTTGCTGTCGACTCGGATCGCCGCCATGGCCTCGGCCAAGTTCTTGCGACCTTGGCTCGTTGACCTGGCCGGGGCATTCTGCAGGAAATCGTGGCTGCTGATACCGTTGTACTGTCCCGGCGATAGGGAGAAAATCTGTTCATTGGTCTGCTCTTCCGTGGGACGCGTGAGGCTGTTGCTCAGCTCGTCGAGCATCGAGGGGGCGACGCCATCCATGTCCACGTCTCCCAAGGCGGCCCCCATGCCGGCGGATGGCTTCCACACGGCTGAAGAGGCCTGGGGTGCCAGAGGCTGGATGCCGCTGGACTGAGAATTGACGCCTGCATCTTTGAAGACGCTATCCAGGAGAGTCGCCGAGGCCGCTCGAACGTCTTCCGATGCACGAGGGATCGCGGGCATGGATCGACGCGACATGACGAAGGCGCCCACGAGGAACAGCATAAAGAGGAATCCGCCCTGAGACGAAGACTTGTCGCCCTCCTCAACAAGAACGCCTTCGTTTTTCTTGGTGGCCACGGCAACTGGAGCCGGATGCTTGACTTCTGGCTCAACCGGGAAATCATGCAGGAAGCTGGCATGGTCCCAACTACCAGGTATGTTGAAGCCGTCCATGTCTTCGTAGCCGCCACTGAATGTTTGGCCATGATCCGGCACCGAAGACGCCATCGCGTTGCCCTCAAGACGCTGCACGTGTTCCGAAAGAACGTTGAGCCGCTTGCGTAGGCTGCCTGTCTCGATGGTGTGGGATCGGATTAATTCATCTTTTTCGAGCCCGACGGTTTCGATGTAGTGTAGGTACTGCTCGTTTTCCTGCATGAGGTGATCAACTTTGAGCTTCAGATTTGCCATCTCCTCCTCCATTTCGTTCATGGCGGCCGTGAAATGCTTTTTCTCATCCTCGAGGCGCTCGGTGTGCTGCTTTTTCCGTTGTCTCGAGTCAAGCCTGATTATGAATCAGTAAGAGAGAGTAGTGGTCACAAGGGAGTCAGAAGTCACTCACGCTGCTTGTCGATTTCGTAGCAGACGCTTTTGCTGCTTGAGCTCTTTGAGCTCGACCTCATCCGTAGCCAAAGCAATCAGCTTGTCGATGGTGCCCAGGTTTCGCTCCGCAGGAATTTCAAAACGAGCATTCTTCTTGCGTATGCCGTCACCTCGGCGCAGCTCGTTGTGGCCCAGGCTGACGTTGCTGTCCTGGCTGACCTTTTTGCTCATGGACTGTGCCTCGGGGTCCCATTCCCTGGGAGGGGACGGTGGCATGGACTGGTCTTGGAAGCCAAAGGACGAGAACCCGTTGCCGGAGCCGTTGCCTTTGCTATTGTACGACGACAGAGACCTCTGAAACAGAGCCGGACCGGCGTTGTACGGGGTGGGGACAGCATCAAAATGCGAGAGCGGCGTCGCGGTCTCAGAACCATGGCCAATGTGCCAGCTCTGATGCTGGGTGCCGAAGGCTTGGTTCTGCGGCTGACAGATGCGCATGAAGGGATTCTGACTGCTGGTGCTTGCAGCGCTGTTCAGGTCACCACCATGGTTGGCGAAGGGGTTGTTGGAAGGTAGAGACTGCATGTCGACCGACTGCCAGTCCTCCGTCTTTGGAGAAAACAGCGCGCTGCCCACGGCGAACGAGGTTTTGCGGCTGTGGGTTTGAGCCATGGGGGGTGAGAGTTCCAAGCCGGAGTCCAGCGGGGTGTGCTCGAGCATGTTCTCGTTCAGGCCGGTTTTTTTCTCGCCTTCAAAGTACTTTTGTTGAGCGTGGTGTGTGTCCACGGTGAGAGGTGCTGGTCTATACATAGACTGCACAGGGAACCGAGAGCTCATGACGGAGAGTATGACAACACAGGATGTGCTGACTTGTATGCGAGGATGAGAGACGGGAAGAGCTTGACTGGCGTCAGGCTCTGTATCTGCGAGCCCAAGGCAGCCAGCAGCTCAAGCCAAGGAGGGATCGACGCGGCGAAGTCGAGTCGTGAGGTCTAGACGATATAGGCGATGAGCAAGCAATTCACGAGAGCACAGAAAGAAGGGTATTTTTGGCAACAGGAAGGATGATGAAGTGTGGGGTTTCGTCCATGAGTGGAGGAGTGTCGACGACGTTTGGACACCGCCTTGCAGGACAAGACTCAACAGGAAAGCCGCCAGATGGGGCGACGGATGAAACAAGCCGAGTGTGACGACGAAGTGCAGCAGGTCAAGGGGCAGAAAAAGAACCTTTTTTTTTTGCACATCCAAGACATATGGTTTTATCGACATCGACAGAGGTGGCAGAGCAAGGCCGCCAAGGCGAGCAGGTGGTTGGGTCAACGAGAAGGATGGGATGGGGGCTTAGCATTGTGCATATTATACAGAAGATGTGTCGACGAACAAGTGCGGCATCTTCGGCCTGCTGCTTGAACAGACAGACAGAGGGATAGATGATGTTGAACAACACGGCCGTCCCCACGAGAGAATACAAAAAGGCTGTGACATACTCGAGAATCGTAGAGGTTGGCGCTCCGGTCACTCGCGATGGCTGCGTATCAGCGGAGAGTGTGTATGCATGGATCGAAGGAGGATATCGAGTCGCCACAAAACGGCTGGCCTGGCAGGTTGAGAAGAGAAGAAGAAGGGTATCGTCGAAGAAGAGGAGGAAGAAGGAGAACAAGAAGAAGAATGAAGGCACAGGCAGCAAAGTGCAAATGTGTGGCAGCAAGGCGAGGACTCGGGGTGTCGAGATGATGATAATGGTGGTGAGAAGCGAGCCCTCCAAGGAGGGGGGACGGAGGATGGTCAGGTTATGTATGTATGTCTTGATGCTCGCGCGCTCCAATGGTAGCAGAATGCACGGTGTTTGCATGCGCTTCCCATCGTGGCCCAGCCGCCCTCTTGCATCGCTCGCACCCCCCTCCCCTCCCCTCCCATCCCCCTCCCCCGTGTGGGACGGTCTGGAGAGCACGAGGGCTTCTGTTTATCCGCATTGGTGAAGACTCGTCATGCACCGAGACCTCGAGTCGGGGGAGGTGGTGGGTGTGGTCAAGTAGCAGCTACGGTAGGTCAGCACTTAGAGTGTGTGGTCACTGGTCACTGGTGGGAGGAGTGGCGGTGGTCGTGGTGGTGGTGGCAGCTGTGGTAGTAGTATTATCTGTAGTAGTGGTGATCACTGATGGTAGTGATGGTAGCGCGTGGATGTACCCGTAGCTACCGGAAAGGTACCGTCTCTACCTCTGCGGAGCCAACAAATTAGTACTGCCGGCGACCGGCCAGGTGGGTAATCAGCAGGTAGCTTTCTCGTTTTCATGGCAGCCAGCCGCCTCTACGCTTCTCGAATTTTGGGCCATGCCTGCTACCGGTTAGTGGTTGGGTACTACCTCACTACTGAGCTTTTGGTGGTAGTGAGTACGAGGTGATGGGCGCCAGCACCGTCCCAGGGACAAAGACGGCCTCATGGAAGGGTGGTGATGGTGGTGGTGCGTCTTCATGATGGAACCCTCCTCCATCCAAAAGTGTCAGTTAGACCCGAGGTGATACCCGACTCGAGGCCGGAACCAAGCACACCGCGCTGATCCTTTACAATCATATGCCATTCGTCCTTTGCCCGCTTTAAACATACCAGCCCAAGGATCGACCTCGTCTACTTACCCGCCCGGACGAAGACGGCTCGTGTTTGACGAGGAACAAAGACCCGAGGCAAGGGCCGGGTGGTATCAGGTGGCTTCCGGCACGAATGGCCATGAAAACAAGTGCCCTCTATACAGGTAATGCCACGAACATAACATGCTCATGTCTAGTGGTGCTACCCAGAAGGTACCGTGCCAACCCTGCTTGGCCGGCCCTTTTCGAGCCTTTTTCGTCCCTCCATCCGAGATTGTGTGGTTGTGGCAGTCGTGCTTTGCCTCCCGTGGACTGGAGCAGACTAACACCCCGTACATACACCCAACATCCCCGGTAGACGTATGTACCTACTCTTGGCAGTATTACTACTACCACTTGGAGTAGTCATAACTAACAGTGTAAATACATACATACATACAAGTATGTATTAAAACTCGGCATGTGTTATTGTATTTATTTTTATTTTTTGGCATGTATGTAGGATGATGCAAGCACGTACAAGGATGTTTGTGTAATAAACGACGGGCCAGAAAAGCTTCGAACCAACAAGCCCACATCCGTCCTGTCAATGTTGACTTTCGACTCGGCTCGGGGCCCTGGTTCCATCAGATTTGCTCGACGGCTTCTCGTTGCAGTCGCCGCGGTCGATCCGGCAGACGGCCTTTGTGCGTTTGCTGGCATTATACAAGTCCTGTTGAGTACATAACTGTAGTTTTCCCACCAGCCCCGCCAGCTGTAGCGTCCTTTTCTCCCCACGGCACTGAAAACACCCCACGTCCCACGTTACTAATACGTTAGTCGGCGTCGCTAAATCCATAGCTGGGCACTAACAGGGCTCCGCCGTCTCGCTTCCCGCGCTCCCGCGAGCTAAACTCTACAAGCCAAAGCTTGAACCACGACCCATGCTGGCACGGCTGGTCATTCACCGCAAGAGCTATAGCAACTAATGACTACTTGACGGTAGTATGCTGGAAATATCTCTCCAATATCAAGGAATATTCCACTCACGAGGCAAATTCTGTGCAGCTTGGGTCTCCGTTAGATTTGCGAGACGACGGGCATATTACGACATCTCAAGCATCTTGATCAACCTTTGGCCTAGGTCCTCCCGCACTGGTCGTTTGGCCCATTAGACATCCATCGATCAAGCATCAGGCGTGCTTGTATCATCGAGATTGGAAAAAGGGGCAGCTTGTGATGGAATCACTTTCACCCTAACTCCCGTGCCGCGTGTAGTACTGTAGCGGCCTCGGTTGTGCCTTGTTTGCTTGATGGGCCTTGTCCCCGTTGACGCTTGTAACCTGACTATTCGCCAATCCCGGCATTCGATTCACCAGTAATCGTTCGTATACACGAATATGAAAGCCTGAGTTTATCTGTAACATTCCTGCCCACGAGTTGCGGCCCAGCAAGCCCTTGCACGTTCCTCTGAGGCACGTGTAAGGTGGCGAGAATCCCCAGTTTCTACCGCCGGCTGTGGCTGAGGTAACTAGTAGCTTGGTTTCCATGATTGGCCATGGGCAAGGTAGGCCGAGTCGGAGGCGTCGTCAACGGCTGGTTCTCCGCAGAAGCCGAAGAAATGGAAAGACAAGTCTGCCAAGCTAGGCAGCTGGTCCGGTCTATTTTCATTCATACCATATTTATGTACATATGTAGAACCAGCAAAAAGTCTTCCAAATACGGGCGTGACCATCACCTCAGTCCTGACCAAATAGTCTCTCTCCAACCAAGGCGTTACATGATCTTCGTTTTGACTTTGCCATGCGTGCCTCGCAAATGGACCTTTCTATTAAGTTGACGTCCGAGACAAGGAAGAATCTGCGTGCTAAGCGCCACGATCTGGAACCTTGTCCTTGTCCGTGTCAGATGCCAGTCTACCTAGAAGACGACAGGCGCAGCGGCGAGCGGCATCGGTCGATCCCATCCCCGGGGTCAGCTGTCGGGCAATCTATTTGTTGGGTGCGTTCCTGCTGACATGATGCCGCTCCTGCTTGAGGTTGGGCTCACACTAGGTCGGACAATAATACCTAACGGTCGTGATGAGCCTGCTTCGCGTGGGCTTCTGTAGCGCTCGGCCTACCGCCGTCAGGGGGCAATATGCGTAACAACCGGTTATCGCGGTCTGTTGTATGGCCTGTGAATACGCTGCTGCTGGTGATCTACCGACCACAGTACCATACGTACAAGTATCATCCACCGAACGAATGGTTGCGAATCGCGCCCATGGTCGGGGCCCAATGCGGGACGAAGGGGAGGGGGTGGCCAATGGTTTCCGTTCGATTGGGAGCGAGTGCTTGTTGAAGGTTGTCACCAGAGCGAAAGCCTCCCGTGGCGATAGGCCCAAAGCCACACAGTGGGAGCTGCATGGCGCTCATCAGGCGAGACGAGCCGTCCGGCTGTTCAGGGATCCAACGTCGAGGCTTTCGCCCGTCGCGGCTTAGCTTGGCACCTTGGGCCCGCGACGGGAACCCGCGCCATCAGCCGTGGAGGTATTGCCAAGGCAGACGGTTGCCCTGGGCGGTACTTGCGGCCATACTTGTGCTACTGGTGGTATTAATACCCCGTAGGAATGGGGACGAGCATCACAAGAGGCAAATTCCCTTGTGCGTAGGATGTGGCATATGACTGCCACCTGACCCAAATCTTGGTGTCTTGCCCCCCAGACGATACGACGAGATCGTCCGATTCGCTATGCGGTCCATGCCATCATTCACCATGGCCCGAAAGGCACGCCTCGTTCTCCCCTTTCCCTCAACTTGGCTGCTTGACGTTTTACGAGAGACATAGACATGGAAAGACGGGCCATTCCTGCGCCTGCGACTTGCGTACTTGCACGTACAATCTATCCTTTCTTACAGCCCTCTCTTCACCTGGCCCGCTACCGGGTCCCATCTTCGTCCGCCCGCCTCAGCCGATGGATGGGCTGTGCATGGCTTGGCCATGGTCCATGGGAGAGGGGGATGAACGGTGCTTTGTTTGGCTCCTTTGCGGTGCTGCTGCTGCTGCATGTCCAACCAAAAGCCCGGTCCTGGATATCAGCACCTCCACCGTGCTTCATGGCCGCATGTTGGCCGACCGCATGTCCCTCCCCCCGTCACCCCGTCTGACATGCTCGTCTGCCTGCTCGTGCCTGTGGAAACGATTTGTCGGTGTGTTTCTTGCTGGCCCAGCCCCCGCGCATCTTGCTGTACGCGTGGCGCGTCCGTCCCAAGCTTTTCCTTGGCTCCCGTCTTGCTCGCTTGACACACTGGCACGTTGGGCACCAAGAGGACCTCCCTCGGGGCCAGAAAAATAATCCTCTCCAGCATTGCTGGGGTTGCGGTTGGCTGAACGTGTCGCAGCCACAATGTGCGACGGGGTTTGCAACGTCCGGAAGTCCTTTCCGGCATGCAGTCGCCAGGCCTGACCTCTTTGCTCGTCCGAACTGAATGAAACGAGAGACATGCTTGCCTGCGGGCATTGTCAGCCAATGGTTACGTCAAGGCTGCCATGAGGTACAGCAGAGCGGTGCCCGTCCATGTGCCGGCCTTTTTTTTCTTCGCATCTTGCCGGTCGAATGAAACGAGTTACGCCCGACATCTGATCTACCGCCTCGTCGATCTAACCCTTCCGCCTAGCTCTAGTGTCTCTTTGCCGGCTCTTGCTCCCTCGTCCATGGATGTCTTTACGTACTCGGTGCACTGACGTAGTGGTCACACTTTGGCTACACAGGCACTCAGAAACAGGTTTGACGTTCCCGCACGGGGCCTTCGTAGAGAGCAGGGGAAAAGCCAAAATGCTCAGTAGACGAAGCAAGGGTATTATTTGGGCCAAGGATCATCTGGCAACTCGTCTCGGAAAGTTGGCAACAACTCTTGCTAGCATCCGATGGGCGTCATCGGCGCCGCCATCTCGCAAGACTCGGTTACCACGAAGAAGCGTATGGCATGGTAACACTGGTGATGCTCTCAACTGCGCTCTCCTCTGAACACGATCCGATGTTGGTGCTAGCAGCGATCACGCCACCCTTATTCTGACGGTGGCCGTCGGGACCGTGAATTGGCGGTCTATCTATTCGTTGTGGGCAGACATCCCATTGCCTCCCACTCATGCTCATCTTGTCCGCGACTGTAAACTCTTTCTAGTGGACAAGCAAGGGACTGTGCTCTTGCCTTGAGCTTCCATCGAACGAAATCCACTGATCCGTAACACATACTGCGGGACTATTCCTCACCCGTATATCCACTCGACCCTTGCCCAACTCTGATATCAGTCTGGCGTGACTCACGATGGGTACAAACTCTGCTCCTGGATGCAGACCGCCACCCTGAGGGGAAAAACAGATGTCTTGTCGATCCCGCGATGTCGACGTTGGGCAGAAGGGCGACATTGGCTTCAGAAGAGCGGTGGCTCCGTGGTAGCTGTCTACAAAATCGTAGACCAAACACATGTAAGTGGTGTGCTTGGTATCAGGCGCGTGCAAACACAGCACAATCTAGCATGACGCCCTGCTGTGATGTTTCTCTAACATTCTTGCCATATCAGACTGCTCTTCCGGTTTGACCCCTCGCTCGGGAAGAGAATATGCTTGAGATATCGTCGACTTTGCATCGCTACTTCTCTGGCCTTGAAAAGCGTCGTGATTGTCATACACCAAGCTGAAACGTCGTTGGGCATCAAATCCTGTACGCCTCCGAAATGATGGATAAAAAGGGGCAGAAGTGGTCACGCATATACTGGAGCACATGTCGTCCCCCCCAACCTCGAAACTGTGTCCGCTTCCTTCTGCCTGAAACGTGGTCGATGTTGATCGTCAGTTCCTTAGTCAAGGGGTGTGTCATACAGAGTTCAGAATCAAGAAGCCGACAGGTGCCACTTGTAGCAGGGGCAGGTTGACCAAAACATTGTACGGACATGGAATGCCTGCAGAATCTCTACCGTCTTTGTAGCGGCACTGGCATATATAAATCTACACATGTACTCTCCGGGCTGGAAGATGGGGGATGGCTTCCTCATTCAACAGTAGACATCCGTCCTTTGCACTCATTTTATAAGCCACGATGTGTGAACATGAGTGTCGATCGACAAAGTTGGAGAAGAGGACGTGATGATCTTTACTGGCCACGGACGGAACAAGCTGAACTGAGGTGTCGGCGTCAATGTTTGTTGCACAAGTAGGAGTTGCAAGGTCAAGACAAATTCCGATGCGTAGAGCTCTGGGAAGGCATTGTGAATATCCTTTGGGAGGCCGGGTGGTGGGCTTTCCTCTACTCGGACGTGTAGGCTGATGGAAAATGAGGCAAAGCAGATGAAGTAGCATGCATCTGATCACGTAAAAACATTCCTCTTGACAGACTGTTGGCATGATCGAAGCCGAGATGAGCACAAAGTGCTCGCCGTCATCCACCGTCATCCACCGTTGGCTCCGCTGATCACAGACCCGTTCTATATGGTTGAAATTGCAATGTCCATTGTTCAATATGGCAACGCCAAAGGAATTCTTTCATCCATCTCTGACACCAGCAGAATATGATACTTGTATGTGACATATTCGACTGCAATGCAACGCACGTCACTTCGAAACATGAAATGGTATTGCCTGCCCTTATCTCGGCCGTTACTACATTACATCGATACCACGCTGAAGCTTATCACTCTCCATTCGGGGAGGACCGTCGAGATGGAACATCATCCGACTTGGTCGCAAGCACATTTGCCTCTTGGTGTATCAATGATGTCCCGCGGCCACAAGGCCCAGATGAGCCCGGAAGCTTGGGATGTCTACTGTGACACGCCCGACAACTGCAGGAGACGCTCGCCAGCACGTAGATTGGCAAATCCGTACGCCTTGGATTCGGGTGGAAAGGTTCCGCTTGCCGCCCACAGATCGATCAGGGGCTGCATTGGCTCCAGCTCCTGAGACTTGAGCATGTCCAGTGCTGTGGCCGTCAGGAGGAAATGCGAAAAGCAACTGTTCAGCTGCTTCTCCAAGTTGAGGTGGTAGAACGGGTCGGTAAAGTGCGCCCAGTACAAGTGCGCATAGACGCGGAACATTTGGCGGAAGATCAGTTGGCAGACTTCCATGAACTTTTCGGGAAAGCCCGATCTTTTTCCAACCCAGTCAGGCTCGCCGGGATTCGAGAGTTGTGATAGAGACGTCATGCTCGTGGCGGGATTGTGGGCGTAGGAGATGGCCTGCGGATCGGTTGGAAAGATGGCCGAGTCGTCAATCTTGCCTGATATCCACCGTTGCATCAAGGTCATGTACTCGTGAGCCGGTAGCTCCACGGGCTCACGTCGATTGTTGAGCCACGTGAAGGAGTGGTTCCTACGGTGGCACGTTGAGCAAGCGGTCCGTCTGAAAACTTTGAGTTTGACTTACACCCCTGCAGACATGCGTGGGCAGACTGTCTGATTGCAGATTGAGGTTCCCGAATCCTCGGTCTCGTGAATGACACGAACGAAATTCCACAAGTTGCGGTAATGCTCGACCACTGTACGTGGGGTCAGCGTTCTGTTGAAAGAAGTCTGATACTGTCAGGAAGTCGCCTACCCTGGTGAGCAATCCATTCACCCTGTTCCACGGTTTTCGGTCTGGCACTTAGCGTCATGAAATTGCCCTTGACGATATGTTTCGCGTACTGGGCGTTTAGCCACAGCGGAAGCGGCCGAGGTAGATGATAGGAGGTAATGATGTCGTCACCGCTAGCTAGAGTGCCGCTAGACTCGTCCATGCCGATCGTCTGGGCCAGGGATGGCGAATTCGGGAGAGGGGGAACTCTGGGCGCAAAGGCCGTGGAGGATTGACTTCCTTGAGAAGACGTATCGAGGGGAAGCTGTAGGCCTCCAGCCGAGGGCGAGGGACTCTTTTGCCCGGGGGCCTTGTTCGAGCCGCCTCGGAAACGAGCGTTGCTGCAAGCTTCTGTGTCAGTGTCTCGCTGCTGAGGTACGTTTTTGACCAGCGAGAAAAAGCAGGATGCGGCACAGGCTGGCAGGTTCAAATCTTCCGTGGGCGATGGACGGATCCTCACGCGTTCAAGTCACTTGACGACAATGGCGGTCTCGGCGGTGCAATAGAGACAGCCTCGGATTTGGGGGCCCAACATCAGCCGAAAGAAGCATATGCACTATGCCATGCCGGCGAGGCGACTCGACAGAGCGTTCGATTGGCTCAATGGTGGCTTGGGTGACAGATTCGGTGGAGGTTGACGCCCGAGCCAAGAATGGTTGGTATCGCATCGAGTGAAGGCGAAGGAGGTGGTTGGTGGCCTTCATGTAGCTCGCAGTGTGTTCAAATCGATCAAGATTTCATTCGACGACTGCCATTGATCCGCAATCGAGGCGCGACAGACGGCGCTGCCCTGTGTCGAGGGAGAGATCCAGTCAGGTTGCCCCTCACCGCTTGGTGGCGTTCTCGATCGTTTGGGCGTCTCAAGGGTTGACAGGAAGACTCAGGCAAGCAGAATGTTCTTCTCACAAAAGGGAGAGATCCTTGGAGATGGGTGCACAGTTGTCATCATGCAAGAGGAGAAGACTTACATGCCAGAGAAGAGATTAGACATGGTTGAATGCTGCCGCGAAGCAATGACGAAAAGGGGAAAGGGAGGGGATGAGGCGGGATGTAGCTCCCGAGGCAGACGGACAGGGCTGTCAGTCAAGGCTGTAACGCGAAGAACCTTGGACGGGGGGATGCGAATGAAGCCAGAATAGATGAAGGCAGCAACGCAAAAAAGGGAGGGCTACTTTGTCTCCAAGGGGTGGAAGAGTTTCGTTCCAAACCGCTGGGTAATAATGTAACTCCCGTAACAGTTCTAACCCTGGACCGACGAGATGGAACCAAGCTGTCCAGTCAGTGGTTCGTTACAGTACGTGCGTTGGTGCCGAGCGGGCACTAGCGGTGCTGGCTAAACGGTAGAAGATACCTACGTGTCGCGCTACCGTATCGGCCTATCTCTGTGGTAGGCCGCTTGCCAACCGCATTCACTGCGGATTTCAAGTCAAATCACTACAAATATAGGGCACTTTTACTATCCACAAGTAATCGTGGCCTCATCGCGACACCCAAGACAAGTAATTGTGTCATTTAGGCAATTTAGTCAAAGAATCAAGCTCAATCAGAGTGAAAGCATTCTCTCATATTTAGTACCAGCTTATGCAGTTCTAGTGGGCACTTACGGTGGGTCAACACTCATAACGAGCAAATGTGAGTGCAAAACAGTGACATTTTGCTCGTTTTGCGTGTCGACCCACTGTGCAAGTCCTAACGAGAGCAACGTGCGGTCTCAGTGCTGCCAGCGCCCGCTGTTATTACCTGTAGATACTTTGCTCTTCCGCCTGCCATCCCGCTAGGCTGAGGTCACGCCTATGCTTGCACAACTCAGAGCCTCCAACATATTGCGTACTGCCAGTACAGCGATTACCATCTCTCGATAAAGGTCATCTCTTCAAGTACCCGCAAACGAGCGCGCTTCTGTCGCGCAATCCATTGCCAACGTAGGGCATCAGCTCGGCAATAATCGACATTCGCCATGTCCGACTCGGAAGACCCTCTCGAGCCCATTGACGAAGGCGGCGATGATCTCTTCGGAGACGAAGCTGAAGATGATCTCGCATCGCCGAAAGAGCGCATCTTGGACGACGATGATTTGGCGTCTGATCCCGACGGAGATCGCGAGGAGAGGGACCGAGATCTTGACGAGGATGGCGATGGCTACGGCTCGCGCGAAGTGCGAGATCAGGTCGTCATGGCAGTGCAAACGTATCGTCATCAAATACCAAGATCCAAGGATGGCGTCGTACGTTGAGCTCGATCATGTTGTTGGACCTTATTTTCATGTTGACCAATTTTCAGCTCCGCGTCATGCGCGTACCCAAATTCATCAAGCTGATGCCCGAGGAGTACATCCCCGAGACGTTCGAACCATCCGAATTCGATCAGGCCAACGCCAAGGCCGAGCGACCAAGACACGTTGCCCGTGTGCGGAAAGACGCCACCACTGGCGATCTGAAGAGCAACGCCAACATCTACCGCTGGAGCGACGGCTCCGTCACCATTTCCGTTGGTGGCGAGCACTACGAAGTCCAGAAGAAGGGATTGGCGCCTGGTCCTGACAAACCTTACAACGAACTCCACGACGGCCACTACTATGCCGCCGCCGCCGAACTCGGGAGCAATTTACTACTCACGATCGGACATCTCACCGAACAGTATAGCGTACGACCGAACAAGGCGGGCGGTGACGATGCCTTAATACAACTAGCGGAGCGCATGGCCATGGCCAGCAAGGCCACTCACGAGAACGACATGATTATTCGCACCACGCGAGATCCCGAACTACAAAAAAAGGAGGCCGAAAAGGCCGAAAAGGACCAGCTCAAGACGCAGAGGAAACGCGACAACGCCAAGGCCAGGATGGAGGGCGGTTTGGGACGTCTAGGTCGTGGCGGTCTGTCGATTGGGGATTTGGAGGGGGATCGACGCAGCTTTGGGGCAGGACGGAAAAGGGGACCTCCTGGTTCTGCGAAGCCCAGGCGACGGCGGGCCGAGTACGACTCGGACGACGATCTGCCTCAGGGCATCGGACGTCGCGAAGACTACGACCTGGAAGACGGCTTCCTCGTGGGCAGTGACGAGGAGGAAGAGGTTGTGGAAAGTGGCGAAGAGGACGACGATGAAGATCTCCTGGACGATGGAGACGACGGCGATGGGCCACCACGAAAGAAGAGACAGAAGACGGAGGAGCCGGAGGAGGACGAAGATGCGGAGGGTGACGAGGTTGAGCCCACCGAAGCATCAGGGCGAGCGCGGCGGAGGAACGTCATTGACGATGACGACGAGTAAGCTGGGCTTGACGGCGTTTGCTCCTTTGTATTATAGAAATTCCACTGCGTGTATGGGGAATTCCGACGTGGGCGCAGGAGGTTCATGAGGGTGAAATCATCAATTTTTGCTGGATCTGTGTAGACTCGTGGCAAGCTGCTCTCCCGTCTTTACCGCTCAACGACACAGGGTTACAGCTGCGTAGAATCACCTGCCCATTGCAAATGAAGCTCAAGTTTCTGCACTGAATGAGGTGAAGAATCTGGATTTGTATGTGTTTGCGTATTCACATGAAAGCCGATTGAAGCCCGAGGAGCCAAGTTCTTGCTACTCATTGAAAACGAGGGCGCCTGTAAAAACAATATGCGCACCGATGTTGCCTCTACTTATCAATCAAATAGAATCGCATAGGATTTGTGTCTTTTCGGAGGCTCCGCAAGTATCCATATCGTGTGTCGTGGGATGATATCATGCACAATCACATGTCTGACTCAGCCAACGAGTGCCCATCGACAGCAGCTAGCCACGTCGCCAATCCCGTCAAGTTTCCAACCGATGCACACACATCCCTCGACCGAACCAGGCCCACGGATGCATTGCCATCGCTGCTATCCGATGGTGACCAGCTCCGAGCCTCCACCTGTCGATACCGGCCAAGTCCAGTGACCCACCACTACTCTGCACATGCCTGGTTGAGTTTGGTCGTGCGATGCGGTAACCTGTGATCATCTCCTCGGTAGTTCGTCATGGGGGCCGTCCTGGCCGTATGGAGGGTCGTTGTGGACATTGTCGTCTTTTGGTTCAGAGTATGTGTCCCTATTTCTTTCCTGATTCACACGGCGTGTGCTCCAAATTGCCCATCATGCTGTCGATGCTAATGACACCGTCTCAGAAACTCTTCAGTTGGTACACGCGCAAGAACCCGATCGAGCTATGGCTCGAGTTGCTGCGCAATGCCGAGACGTTTGAAGATTGGAACGAGGCGGCGAGGCACCTTGATAATCTCATTGGACTCGACCTGTGGTATGCACTGCTTTCCATCCATTTAACCCTCATCAGCTGACACCGGACTCATAGGAGGAGCAATCCGACATCCAAGTACTACGACTGGCGACTGATTACAGAACGACTACAGTCCCTGGCAGCATCGCGAGATGAGGGCAACTTTCAACAATTGGTCAACCTGCTACGATCCGGACTCGTACGGAACCTCGGCAACATCACCGTCCCCACGCTCTACAACCGGTCCTTTTCAGGGACCAAATATCTCATCGAAGAGTATATCGCGCAAGTTGCCGAGTCAGTCGAAGACATTATAGCCTTGCCGACATCAATGTCTTTGAGCTCCAGCGGCACCACCGCCACCCTCACCAACCAGATGAAGCTTGACTTTGTCCATGACACGCGGCAGGCATTCGGACGCACAACGCTCGTCCTTCAGGGCGGCGCTATATTCGGCCTATGCCATCTCGGGGTCGTCAAGGCCCTCTTTCTGCGTGGTCTTCTCCCACGAATCATCACCGGCACAGCGACGGGGGCCTTGATCGCCGCGCTGGTAGCCATACATACCGAAGACGAACTGCCCGGCGTCTTAACGGGCGATGGCATCGACCTTTCGGCCTTTGCAGCGAAGCGTAAAGTAGAAGGCAGTGAGCTTTCTCGAGAACAGACCTTGACGTCTCGGTGCGCGACGCTCAGCCGCAGGGTCCGTCGATTTTTTAGGGAGGGCTACTTCTTGGACGTGACTGTGCTCGAAGAGTGCGTACGCGCCAACGTCGGCGACTTGACCTTTGAAGAGGCATACAACCGCAGCAAAAGGGTCCTCAACATTACCGTGGCGACAGAGGGCCAGAGCGGCACTCCTACTCTTCTCAACTACATCACGGCACCCAACGTGGTACGTCGCCCGACAGCCCCTATTTGAGACTATCAACTAACAAACTTGAAAAAACAGTTGATACGAACTGCCGCCGTAGCATCCAACGCATCCTCACCATCCCTATACGACCATTCCAAAGCCATCATACTCTGCAAAGACGTCCACGGCGCCATCACACCCTGGGCACCGGCCCACACCACCGACTTTCACCACTGGACCCAGGTGTCCTACGCAGAACGCGACTCTCCACTTCGCCGGATCGCCGAGCTCTTCAACGTCAACCACTTCATCGTAAGCCAGGCCCGTCCCTACCTGATCCCCTTCCTGCAGCCCTCCATGCACGGGCCCTCGCTCCTCGAAACGCGCAGCCGCTCCACCCAGCTCTCCGCCTTTCTCGCCCGCATGGTCGGCCTCGAAGTCCGCCATCGCCTCCGCCAGCTCGATACCCTCCGTCTCTTGCCCTCGAGCATACGACGGTTCCTCGTAGACGAGCAGATGCCGGCCGCGAGCATGACCCTCGTGCCCGAGGTCACGGCCGGCGACTTTGTTCGCTTGCTGGAGACGCCCACCCGAGAGACGCTGCGGTACTGGATCACGAGGGGCGAGCGAAGCGTGTGGCCTGCCGTGGCGGCCCTGAGAATCCGCTGCGCCGTCGAGAACGAGCTGGATAGATCCTACCAGGTGGTGAGGCATCTGAAGGCTGGGAATCTGAGGAGGAAGGGAAGCATAGCGGCGGCCGAGATGGATCAATGAGGGTTGGGTTTATCGAGTTTTTGGACATTGTAGCCCTTACGGCAAGCTGTCGACGACACAAGTGATCTTGTCATTGTAGCCCTAACGGTGAAACTGTCAATGACACAAGTGTTCTTGTGTATGAAACGTCTCCCCATCGCGTTTCAGCGCCTGCCGTGCGTGCCCCCCCTTACAGTGCGCGTGCCGACTCTCTTGCCACATGTGACAAAACACCCATGCCCGCTTGATACATCATTTCGACCAGTTCTTCATCACAAATGACGATTTGTAAAATATGCAGTCTGTGGCGCTACAGGATCTAGACTAAAACTCCCTATTCAGCCACATCGGTCGCTCGCGGGAAACGCGTCGTGCATGCGCATCATGCCATTAGAATCGTCCGAGACTATGTAACTGGTATCTTTGAGATGTACTTGGAAAGAAGTTTTCTTGGAATTTGAGACATTGTTCAAGACCGATCCTACCCCATCCTGGGCCATCCACCACATCATCTACCACGGTGGTAGTGTTATCGTCATATTCGTTATCGTAAAAGATTCCCGCGGGGATTGGGGATTCAAGCCAGTCGTAGCAATTTTTTAAACGAAGAACAAAAAGCTCTCTATCGCGGCTGCGCTACTTGGCTGCCCCTTTGTAATGACAAAAAAGGAACCACCCAGACACTAACGGGCGTTGAGAATATCAGTGCATCTGGCAAGATAGATGTAGCCCGGACCCATTACATTGGCGCTCGAGGCCTGTTGCCGTGGTTGGGGTTGCTGGACATGCTGACAATGTCCAAATTTCCAGAATGCCAACTCCATAATGGCGCGAGCTCTCCAAGCTGCGCACTCGTCAACGACTCCAAAGTGAAATCCGAGCTTGCATGCTCTGCTGAGGGCGCAAAACCGTTGACGGACTGCTGATGTAGACTGTCGATTGTGATGGCGCCGTTGGCCATGGTCCGGGGTAACGACTCGACAGACACCATGTTGGCCAGCGTTTGATGGCCTCGCATCTCGATGGCTGGAGTCTCGCTGGCCGTCGAGATGGAAGACACCATGTGCTCGTCCACACTGGAGGGAGAGCTTTCTGATCCCCTAGACCAAGTATTAGTTTCGTCTACGATAGGGACCCGCCCTTGTTGCAGGTCCATCACGGGGACCGGGACGTGAGACGGCTGTGTCGTTGCGTTGGTCGTTGGCAGATATCCCGCTCGCGTCGTGGTGGAAGTGGCGAGTTTAGGGCTGCCGTGGCTGACCTGGGGCCTCTCCGATGCACCGGGAGGTATCGGCAAAGATGGCGGGACTGCCCGGGCTGATGGCCCGACTTTGGCTCGTTTAATCTTTCGATCGTTGTTCCTTCTCAGGTACGGCTCGGGGAGCCTTCGAACGAGTCGGTCCAGGATGTCATGCGACGTTTTGGACGTCTTGGATATGGTGTTGAGCTTCTTCAACATGTTCACGGCCTCGTCAATGGCGTCATACACTTCCTCGCGATTGGGGATCGTGTGTTCGGCATCCTTGAGGATGGCGGTGCACAGGATCGCGGCTGTGTCGAAGATGGAAAAGATGACAAAATGCAACCTGCCGTCGCGGTTGTAAATCTTGTCCACCCACAGACGAAGCGTCCTCATCAGCTTCAGCGAGTACCACATGCCGACGCCACGAATGGCGAGCTCGTCCGGAGGGGATTCCCACATGTACGACTTGACCATGTAGTGACGGATGGGGTTCAGGATGAGGAGGCAGGCCATGGTGTAGACGTAGAACCTGTGCGAAAACACCCACGAACAGTGGCGATCCTGGCTCATGTCCGGATTGTCGAACGCGTACTCGGGAGGGAACTGCCGGACCCAATCCTCGATGATGTCCTTGTACTCCTGCACCTCCTTGGGGGAGATGATGTTCTTGGGAGCACTGAAACGCGCAGCCAGCTGTCTCGTCAATCCGGACTGCATCTTCATGTGAAGCAAAGGAGAGACGGCATGCTTCTCTAGGGTGAGCTTGGGCAGTTCTGCGCTACATTCTGAACGATCGATGATTTTCGGTCGGGACAGACCAGACGAGATTTGCCTGTTCAACGACGTTTAGCACGTTCCTCAGACAAGACCTGGTCGCCGCTCACCAGTCCCACGTGTCCAAGATGCACCACAGCCTCCGCCGCATTTCCAGGTCGAATTCGGCGACGCTTCCCTTGACTGCCTCGCGATGATATCCTGAGCAAAGGGCACATTAGTCAAAACAACGCCGCGCACAACCGTCGAGGCCGGGGTTCATACCCAGCTCCTGGGCCTCCAAAATCGCCGCGCTCAGCACATGCCAGGCCTCGAGGAACTTGGCCTCGGCCTTGTACCAATAGCAGGAGTGCAGCAGGCGCTGGACGTTGATGAAGTGGTAGTGACCGACGGGGACGACGCTGGCCAGCTCTCGCATGGCACTATGGAGCTGATCCGACGCGGATTCCACAGTCATGCCCAACTCCCTCTCGAAGGCGCTCTGCTGCGTGGAGTCGACATGCTGCAGGCAGCACGCGCAGACAATGGCCAGCAGACATGTGTATTGCAAGGAGATGGGTCGGTCCTGCGATCTCCTATCCCACCAGATGTGGTAATCTTGGAGAAAGACGGGGGGATATATGATGTAGTAATGGTAATTGATGTCTGTCAAGAAATTCTGCATGAGAAGGTCTAGGGCAGCACAAGGTTAGAAGCATTCGCCAGGCTGACCGAGGGAAAGAGCCCCCGGCAACAGACAACGGATGGGGAAACCACTTGCCCATGGACTGCCGCTGGGGTAAGAGTTCAAGGACGCGCCGCATCTGGGGAGACGAGTTGGCGGCGCCATAGTCTTGCTTCGGGACCGGCTTCTCGGCCTGTGTGACGGACGGTTCCTGGTGAGCGTTGAGAAGAGAGTCGTGTGCCGTGTGCGACTTACAACACCGTGGTCGATACCCAGCGTGGCATAGAGGCGGGTGGCCAAGGCATCAAAGTCGGGGCCCTCGCCGTCGACCTCGGCCTCGCCCCGGTTCGCGTAGTCGTCATGCGTGCGCTTCAGCTTCTCGCGGAGATCGTGGGCGGGCGTATCGGCGTGGGCGTTTGTGTAGTTGTAGCGACATTCGTCGGCAATCTTGCGGCGTTGGCAACGATCGCAGGGCCACTCGCGATTGCACTGCAGCAGCCCAAGGGATCAGTCAGCCAGGGTTTTGCCTCGAAAACGACAGGTCCTCGTCCTGTTTATGCATTGAGCCGCCGTAGAACATGGTACGATGGTCCCATCTCGGCCTCCGGTTCAGCAGGCAAACGAGGCCGACAGTCGTCGGCCAAGGTTGGAGGTTGAGGCCAGGGCACTGGCGCTGGCACTGGCACTGGGCGGGAGGGCCCCCGCAATTACGATGGTTGGCGCCCCTCCACTGGTCTGCCTCCCTTGATTGGTTGCAACTTGCCTTTTGCTTCCTTCGCTGGCACTCGGTGCAGGCAGAACGACTGAAGACGGGCTCCCGCTGGCCGTCGTCCGTGACGGCACCTCCCACGGCGATGGCACTGGACATGATGATTGATGTCGATGCTGATCCGAACAGGTGAGGAGAGAGGGGACGGGAGTTTTAGAGCCACGGGAAGAGGGTCACCGGGGGGGGGGGGAATCCATGACGGCCCCAGGGCGCGCTGCCGTCCGGGTCTCGGACCCCCCCTGGCTTTCATCCCTCTTCAGCCAAACCGCCACCCATTTCATTGTTTGGGCCAAGGGCGTGGCAGGTTTCTGATGGGGACGGCCGCGTCTTGTTCTTGGATATCGCCGCATCGGAGACATTGGGCTTTGTTTCGTCAGCGACGACGTCCTCTTTGAATTACACGTGGCCGGCTGCCCTTGACGCCATCGCGGCCATCGAACTGGCACCTCGTTGTTTATTCGCCAACGGGCCAGACAAGGTTGCGTCAGGGGCCTCGACAGTTACATACATACATACACACATACGTAAGTATGTACATACATACGTGCTTGTACGCAATGTGACAAAATCAAAATTGACAGAAAGAGAGGCTAGTCATGCCCCCAACTCCTTACAGGTACCTGTATTCACGATACATACAAGTATGTGGAAACATAGTATGTAATACTACAGTACTCCGTACAGACAGACATACGTGCGTGTGTGTCTGGGGTCCAGACAAGGATGCTGCACGCTGGCATCTCACATGTAGCCCGTGGCCCTCACTTTTGCTGCACCCTGCAGGTTGTCCGGCCCCGCTGTATGTACGAAACCCCATCACGCCCATGTACACGCATGCTCGGAAAGTTTGGAGCAGCGCTGCCGTCTTTCGGCAGGGTCGAATTACGAGGCCTTGCATGCTGCACAGTGTACATAAGTGCTTACCTTGGCGACCAAATCATAGTTGCAAGCAGCATCAATCATCAGCCTATCATATTCCATTGTGCCCCCGCTGGCCGCTACGATTCCGGTGCGAAGAAGCAAATCTCTCATGAAGGCAGACCTGACATTTACGTGGCAACCTGTTCTTGGCCTCGGCGGCATGTACGGCTGTCTGCTGCCCATCCCGACCTCTTCCAATCAAGAGTTTGGGTTCTGTACGGAGTATTACTAGTAGGTATACACTGGCCACTCACTGCACAGCTTGCCATGTCATCATGCCCATGCTACGGAGTACTCCGTCCAGATGCGCATGGGGTATGTAATATTTGTTTGTACAAGCTTAACGCGGCACGAGGGCACGAGGGTCCCCAAACAAGGCCGCATGCTCGCACCCACACCGGGATTTTGCATGGCGGAGTGATGGCCCACTGCTCAGGGATGGCACACGGCTCGGGAAGTGTTGCGGTGAGCTGTCGAGTATGTACACTGTGTCCATGCCATTGTCTTTGGAAGACACCTGCCAGACGAAGACGATGCGGCATGTCTCACCGCCTGACCGTACGGAGAGTTCTCCAGCCTACCAAGGTTGACGGCAAGGTTTCATCTTTCGTGTTTCGAAGGTATCGCGCTTCAGGTCCGACGGAGAGTTTCTGCGCAGAAGATGATGTGTTTTATTCACATCAAGACATGGCCAGCGGGAGAGAAAAAACAATAGGTGTTTGTATTCTTGGGCCCGTGAAGAAGACTTGAGGGCGTGCTCCCTTTCTCGCGTTGTTGGTTCTGGTGACCATTCTATGCGGTCAGCACCCATTTCTCTGGGCGGAAGCATCACAACCTGCTTCCGTTCTCCGAGTAAGACTACACCCTCACCGACCAGCTCCTAAATCGAGAACTGACCAACTAGTCAGTCATCTTTCGAGCTGTTACGAAGCTTGGGCAGACATTTTCGGCTTCGGCGGTATTCGCGGACAAAGGACACCCAACCGCAGCAGATCCCATGGAATGAAGGTCCTGATTCAGCCTTGGCGATATTCAATGATGCACACGTCGACCCTCACCGCTTCCTCGGAGACCGAAAGTCAGAGGCCAGAACGATCACATTCACCTGATGAAGACGCATGATGATGGCGGCCCGGACGTGACGTTTCTTGACCTGCAGCGTGCAAACGGAACGGCCGTTTGCTGCATCCAAACCGGAGACCGTGCCGCAAACGGGGATGCAACTGGGCAGTGATTGCTGAGCATCGTGCCCAAACTTGCGATCGAAGTCGTCGGAAATGAACGTTGCGAATTCTGCCCTTTTGAACAAGCGCACCTTAAGCCGGTTCGCCTTGTTCCAGGCCACTGATCAGTGCCAGCTGCAGTTCGCCATTCGTCCGCCATCGCCTATATTACAGGCAGTTCGCATGCAAGAAAACATGATTGGCTGCCGCCGGTCAGAGGCTTCTGCAGCACGCACCGTGTCCGGGTATCTCACTACGAAAGAGGCCAAGTACATATTACCTCTTCGAGACTCGTACACCAGCTGAGCTGCACGGTGCGCCTGAAGCACCGGTCTCGATCCAATCCCATTTTGACGGTCAAGCTCACACGTCTCCACATGACAGTATTACCTCCAGAAGCAAGCTATACGTATGGCTGCATGGATTGGGCGTATTCGAGATGCTTGTCAATGCACCCACTTGCATCTTCTCCCTGCAAGCATGAGCCAAGTCGGCTCCTTCCCGTCTCATAGAACACCATGCGAGCCACGTTCGTGTCAAGAATATGACTGCCAAGAACGGCACGATATCCGAGCTCTTCCGAGAGGATGCCAGTGATAGTATCATCATGCCCCGACGCCAGCAGAATCTCTCAGCCAGAGCTTTTCATGTAGTGACTCGAAGCGGTGACCAGGCCGTAACCTCAGATGAGGCGGGGATCCTGAGGGCCAGTCAGAGGCAACAGACCATTGTGCTGTCTCGTTGCCGATCTGCATATGCAAGCTCGCGCTGTCAACCTGACTTTGATTCCGTGTCATACTGAAGCGCAAACGTGGAGTATCCACACTTTTGTCATGATCAACCTTGCGGTATTAGATGGTCATAAAAGCTCCGGCGTTTGCTTGTGGACCCAGGTGGTAACACTGCATTTTCCCAGCGTCTACCCGGACACGTCATGGACAGTTTAAGTGGTCCATTTCCCTAGGAAATTTATACGGTGATGGACCACCTAAACTGTCCATGACCTGCCGGAACCCTGTTGCAACCCAGAGGCTCGCCGTGCTAGCGCGGGAACCTCGAGCCCTACGAAGAGCATTTGGGCTCCTATTCAAGCAGCCTCCGGCAGACGGTCATGTACTAATAACGAGCAACGCTCGTCCGTCCTGTCAAGGAAGTCGGAAGCATCTAGTCTCTGTCAAACTTTTTAAGAACTTTATGATTCACAACGTTCGTTTCTTCCAACATGTCACCAACCGCTCAGCACTCTTCCGCGGATGATACTGCTGCTACGGCTGCGACGTACGGCGGGTCGTCCGGCCTTTCAACCCCGGCTCCGGCCCCAGACGGGTGGCACGGGTGGGTGCTCGTCAGCGCCCCGAAGGAAGTGGCTATAGACCTGGCTGGTATCGGGCAATGGGTGAAAGATGATGAACTGGCCAAGGTCCCGAAATCGCTCGACTCGGGCGATCTCTACAAGACTTCTTCGGAAAACTAGGTCTTGATCGAGCACTTACCGGCCGAGCCCACCGTTACAGTGTCCGCCCTACGCACTATCCGAACGATTTTCCCCTTGTGATTTGGACTCTTGGGTGTAGCCCGTGCTATATTTCGGGACTTCTTCTGTATTACCTTGTCCCTTCCAGATAGAAGGGTGTACGGAATGGCGGAGACGAAAGCCACAGCATAGAGGCCCAGTAGACTGTGCCGAGTCCCACAAACACCTGCGATCGAATTGTCGTACAACAGCTGCATTTCCTCTCCCCTTCTTGCATGGAATCAAGGTATGACAGATTCTTGCTGGTGGAAGGCTCTTTGATCACTGTCAGCTGTGCTCACCATCCTCAGCCTTACGCTTCAGGCTCTTCACGTCATCTGGACATTCAAATTTGACAAGATGAATCTACGACGATCACACATATAATACCAGAGCATTTACAGTGAGTAGCGCTCTTCCATTCTACAATAGACTTGGTTCACAACGAATTCTGTACTAATTTTCTGTCAGGTCATCAGCGTGCGAGCTTCCTTTTTGTGCGGGACAACAATTATGTATATTCCACCGATAAAACACATTACGTATTGAAACACATCCAGTGACCGTGCCTCCTTGATCGTGATCGCATAGTCTTGGATTAAAATACAACGCTTCAATTAAAAAGAATAACGGCAACCCTTCATCAAGCGGTATAGAGTATTAGCAGCCAACGATGTCAAGTCGCTCATGCCAGGTAGGCGACAGCTGCGACGGCGCCAGCAACGAGACCCATGTTCGAGGCCACACGACCTCCCGCATTGGGGACAGTCGTGGTCGACTTGGCGGCGCTGGATGTGGACGAGGCTGACGTTGTTGTCGTACGGCCTGCGATAGCTGGTCAGCAAACAAGCATTTGGTAGGAAACGGCTCGGCTTACTTGGAGTACTTGAAGCGGACGAGTCGGATGACGACTTGGTAGCGGAAGCGGAAGGCGTCGACGTGACCTTTGTGATGATGGTGGACACGGGGGTGGATGAGGTGTCGTCATCGGTGCTGGTGGCCGTGGGCTTGGCAGAGGCGTCAGTGCTGCTGGCACCCGGCGTCGCGGAGCCAGAGGCCAGGGGTGCCCCCGCGCCCTGATAGCTGAACTGCTTGCTGTAGTTGGATTGACCGCCCGCGCCGTTTTCTTGGATCTTGAAGTTGTATGTGCCAGATGGGAGGCCAGAGGGCTTGAACGTGAACGATCCACCCGATGCATTGCCTTTGGGCGAAGTCAGTCCGTGCTCGACAGGGGGCCTGTGGGGTGGGACGAACCGGTGAGAGTCTTGACGCTCTTGGTGTCGGATGAAGGGCCGTTCTGGAGCAGGATTGTGCAGCCAGCAGAGCAACCGGTGAATGTGAGGGTGAAGTCGGAGCCCTCCTTGACGTTGAAAGCCGAGTTGGTGAAGGCGGGCTGTTGGGCCATGGCCAATGCGGCCATGATCGTACCGGTGGCGAGAGTGTACTTCATTTTGTTGCTGGGGAAGAAATGCGATTATCAGGGGGAATTGATGTCTAAAAGCCGGATTCAAAGTGAGCAAATTGTAAACGAATTTAGAAAAAGTCTAGCCTGTAGGTGACGAAAGGAGAGACGATTGTAAGTAGGCAAGGGGGGGAACAAATATGTAAGCATGCGAGGAAGGAAAGCTGGACGCGAGGCTGTGCCGCGCAAAGCGATTTGTAGGAAGGTGCCATTCGGGTATGAATGTTCCAAAAGGCATTGTTTGCTTGACCAGTATCGAAACCCTTTGCCCTACACCCTCGTACGGCGTGCAAACATGTCTCGCGGTAGCAAACAATACATTGGCCTTGGAGAGGCGCGGGCTCAAAACAAGTAGACGTGATTGGCTTGTGCGTGGACTTGCGGTAGAGAGTTGACCTTGACTTACACGATGAGGTAGGTAGGTGGGATCAACGGTGGCGAGCGACAAGCTTAGATCAGGCGATGAAGTCGGAGACGATGGAATTGGAACCGAAGGATGAAAGGGAGAAAAGGGGAGAAGAGCGAGCTTCGAGGCTGAAATAGGACGGCCAACGATATGGGGACAGACTAGGCGGGCAAAAAGGATCCAGTCTGCACCGCGCGCTGACAACATTCCAAAGCTAATTTGGTAGAGAACCACAGGCACCACACCATTGCCCGGCGGCAGCTTTGGCCTTTGCGGCTCAGCCGACCACCCAGGGAAATTTGCCAGAGGGGGCAATCCATGTCGATCCAATGACGCTATCGCATCGACCCCTGCGATGCCCTGGTCTCGATCGCCCAGGCCGCGTCCTCAGTCCTAGCCGAGGATCAGGAGACGGCGAGTCGCTTTGAGGACAAAAACGAGCACCAACTCTGCAGCTTCATCAGTGCCGCTACCTGGTAGTATTGATCTAATCATCTAGGTGCACGTCTACATACGTGTACACTATGTCTGGTAATGAATACGGCTAGAAACCCAAGTCCATGTTGCGATTCAGCGCTGCCGCTCCGTCGCGCTCAGCGCTCAGTGGCCCCCGCATCTGCTGTCACTGCGAGCCAACCTGGTCACCGTAGCAGCCAATGGTCAAGACAGGGTACAATTGCGACAGAAGACATACATGTAAAAAGGTACCCGAGTAGCAGCATTTTCTTGACAGCTCTCATGCTTCACGCGCCATCTCATCAAAAAGCCTTCTGAGAAAGGGTTAAAGTCTAAGACGAGCCGAAGCCAAGACGCAGCCACAGCCGCCACAAGCAAGGCCGTGGCTGCGAGGCAAGGGCCGGCCCTCCAGGGAATATTTTGGTAAGAGTCATGGCGCGCAGCTGATGGTTACTTGCACGTCAAGTATCAACAACAAGCACGTACATACAGGTAATACCTACATAGTAATTACCCGAGCAGGGCATCGCCCGGCCCCACGCCCCAGAGTAAGTTTCATTGGCAGCGACCGGCTGTTCATGACGCAGGTACCGGCAGGTGTTGCCGTGCATTCACAATGCGACAGAACATCGATACACCAATGCGCTTTCCCCGTCGGGACCTGCCACTGCCTGAATATGGACATTGCCATCACCATCAGTAACAGATATGGGAACACCCAAATATACAGGGCGATTTTTCAAATATACAAGGTAATTCCTTCCGAATCAGGAAGAGTAGCCCTACACCTATTTTAGCTATATATAATCCCTTTATATTTCCTATACCTAATATTGCTAGCTATTTAAATATATATTAAAGCTATCTATAGCTATAAAAGCTATAGTAGTAGCTAAGGCTATAGTAGTTATTATAGCCTAAATTAAAATTAATACTAAAGAGGATCTATACCTAAGTTAAAGGGTTAAAAAGTATTCTTACTATTATAGTTATATATATTTATAACTTATAACTTTTTAATAACTTATAATACTCCCTATATAGTCTAGTAGCTTTTAAGCCTTTATATAAAGGGTAGAAATAAGCTATAGCTTTATTATATACTTTATAATAAGTATAATAATACTATAATAGCCTTTATTAAAGTATTAAGCTAGGTATTTATAGTAGTAAGTATATTATAGTTAAAGCTACTACTTTTATAGCTTTTACTTTTATTATTTTTATTTTTTAATAATTATAAAGATATAATACTTTATAGTATTATAGCCTAGCTACTAGTCTAATTTTTTATAACTTTCTAATTACTTAGTAATTTACTTATAAAGCTATAGGCTTAAGTAAATAGTATTAGGTTATTTTAGATTAAATAGTATTAAATAACTATATTAAGATTAGGCTTATATTTATAATTAATCTACTATTATTATAAAGTCTATATTTTTATATAAATTAGAATATAAAATTAGTACTATAGTAGTACTTATATTATTAGGCTTTAAAGCCTAATAACTATTAAGATTATTAAAGCTAAAAAAACCTTATATTAATATTATATAGAAAATAGAATACTAGTAAAATAATTTTTATTACTATATAAAAGCTCTTATATAGTATAAAGATACTATTTTCCTTATTAATTTATTACTAGTAAAGTAAACCTATAAGGCTATTTATAAAATAGCTACTTATTTAATCTTATAATATAAAAGCTATAAAATTAGGTAGTTATTTTACTTAATTTAGTAGGTTTAAGTTTCTTTTTTAAATACTTTATAATAATATTAATAATAAGTTTAAACTATCTCCTAGATCTATAAGTAAAGCTTAAATAAATTAATATAATAATTATTAAAAAATACTTTTAATTTATTATATAAGTTTTTTATATAAGATATTATAGATATTTTATAATTCTAGTTATATTTAATTATAAACTTAGTAAATTAGTAATAATAAGGTAAGTAGATTTTTTAAAAGTAGATTAAAATATTTATAATAAGGTTAATAGAAATTTCCTATATAAATAAAATATATTTAAAAAAACTTTTTTATATTATAAACTTTAAATAAAAAGTATACTATTTTTTATTAAATTTATTTTTTATAGATACTTATATTATTATAAGCTAGTTATTAAGTAAATAATTCGCTATAAGCTTATTAATCTTACTAGAGGCTTTAATTAGTTAATATTAAAAAGTATAAGTATTAGAGGCTACGCCTAAGTAAAGGCTATATCTATAACATAGCTATAAGCTATAGCGATTAGTAGTAAAGCTATTATAAGAGGTATAAAAGCGTATTAATTAGTAGGTAACTATATAATAGAACTAGTAAAGTACTACTCTAAATTTAATATAATTTCCCTCTAGTATTAGAATATTATTTACTAGGTAAAAGGATATTATACTTAAAGTAAAGAAGTAATTTCCTTTTTTTTAGCTATAAATACTATATAGTAGTATAAATACTAAAGGGTAAGCTCCTAGATAAGGGAGGAAAAATTCTATAGTAAGAAGCTAATCTAAACCTTATTACTAAACTAAATACTAAATATACTTTTATATATTTTTACTTTTTAACTCCTTAAGAAATAAATATAAGTATTAGTAATTAATAACTAGAAGTAGTTAAAATTATAACTATACTTTAGAGACTTAAGGAAAAAATTAATACAAATTTAGCTTAGATTTAAGCCTTTAATTAGGTAAACTAGGAATAGATTAAAGTATTTTACTACTAGGTATAATAATAAAGAATACCTAGCTAATAGGGTTTAGTAATATTATTTATAATTAAGTCTAAATAAGAAATAGTAAAAAAAGAAAACTTATTAATAGAGTAATAAGCCCTCCTAAAGCTTTACTATAAACTACTTTTAAACCTAGCTAAATTTATAAAGTAATAAAAATAATATTTTTCTTAGGCTTAATAAGTAAAAAAGAAATATAAATTAGATATTACTTTCTTTATAAATAAGTAAAAAATTTTTTACTTTATTTACTTATATTTAAATACTAGACCCTAGTAAACTATAGTAATATATTACTAATAAAGGCTTAGTATAGTATACGACCTCTAAGTATTCTTAAACTATTTAGATAGTATTTATATAGATATAAATATTTAACCTTAAGTAGTAGTAATACTACGTATAATAAAATAAAAAGATATATAGTTTTTTACTTTTTTTATACCTTTTTTTAAATAGTATCTAGTTAAAGCTAAAAGGGTATAATAGGAGGACTATATTAAGATTATATTCTTTAAAAAAATATTTTAATACTAGCTACTAAAGAACTTAGTAATAGTAGATCTTCTAAAAAATAATTTCTTATTATACTTATAAAAAATAGCCTAGATTACTATAAAAATTAAATAATTAAGGATTAAAAATAGGGAAAAATTAGTATAAATTTAGAGTAAAATATAGCCTTAGTAGGGCTAGAGAACTTACTAACTAAACTTAAAGATAACTATAAATAAAAATAGTAATATAATAATAAAGGGGATTAATTACCTTAAGATAGGTAAAGGGAAACTAAAAACCTAAACCTACTATATATATAAGAAAGTTAAATACTTTACTTACTCTTACCTAATACTTATTTAAAAGTAAAATAAGAAAAGAATAATAAGGGTAAGTAAAATAAGTAAAATACTAGAAAATTAAAAAAAAGAAGAAAAGTATAAATAGTTAAAAAATAAAAACTTTTTTTATAAAGTTAAATAAAAAAAAAGAAAAGTATAATTTAACTAAGGTTTAATAAGAATTACCTTATAATACTATAGTTAATATCTATACTAGTCTAAATAAACTAAGATTTATAAGTAAAAGCTTTTATAAATACTAGATATAATTATATAGTTATAATTAACCTTAATTTAGCCTAGTAGCTTTACTTAAAATAAGTAAATTAGACCCTTAGGAAGCTAGTAGTTTTCTCTTTAAAGATAGCTTTCCTACTAATACGTAAAATTATTAAGTTCTAGTTAAATATTTAAAAAAAAATTAAAATACTTAGGGTATATATAGTCTAAAAACTTATAATATCCCTAATACTAGGAAAACTATAGATAAAATAGAACTAGGTCTAGTATAAAGTAGACTAAGACTAAATTTAGTATAGAAAAGTATAAATATATATTTAAATAGTAGATAAACCTAAGCTAGATTTAGTATAAAATATCTAGGAAATATAATAAATTATAGCCTATACCTTTATTAAATTATACTATTAATAAAAAAAGAATAGTACTTAAGTTAAAATAATAAGAATAATATCCTTATAAGATATTAAAAAAGCTTTAGAAAAAAAATTACTAATAAACTTAGCTAAGTTTATTTTTTTTAAAATATTAAAAAAGTTTAAATATTTCTTTATACTAGAGAAAAAGATAATCTTATTACTATACTAAAAAAGAGTTAATTATAAAATTAAGATTATATAAGACTAGTATAATAATAAGAAACTATTATTATAAAGCCCCCTTTATAATATATTAAAAAAAAGCTACTTATACTAAAAAAGATTCTTAATAACTTACTAGATAAGGGGATAATCTAGGTAAGTAGCTTATTAGTAGTAGCTCTTATCTTATTTATAAAGAAAAGTAATAGTAAGTTAAAGTTTTATTATAATTACTAAGTTTTAAATACGATTACTATATAGGATTAGTATACTCCTTTTTTAATTAGGGAAACTTTTTAATCTATTACTTAAATAAAATAATATATAAAGCTAGATATAGTAGTAGTTTTCTATAAGATTAAGATAGCCTTAGGCTATAAAATAAAGACTATATTTTAAATAAGATTTAGGCTATTTAAATAGAAGGTTTACTTTTTTAGGCTAATAGGAGTACTAGTAATTTTCTAATACTATATTAACTAGGTATTATAATAATACTTTAATAACTTTATTACTATATTTATAGATAATATACTTATTTATTTTTAAGGATTTTAAAAAAACTATAAAGCTAAAATATAATAGGTACTTTAATAGCTTAGAGAAATAGGGCTATAACTTAATATAAAAAAATATATCTTTTTTATTAAGAAAGTAAAATACTTTAAGTATATTATAATAGTAGATAAAAAAATAAGTTATAACTTTAAGAAAATATAAGCTATTAAGGAGTAATAATAACTAATATTAACTAAAAAAATTTAAAGCTTTTTTAGCTTTATAAACTATTATTATTAATATATTTTTTACTTTATAAAAGTATTATTACTTTTATATTAACTTACTAAAAAAAAAATAAGGTTCTAGTAAAAAGAAAAAAAAGACTTTATTTTCTAATACTTAAAAAAGATTATATACTAAATACTAGTCTTAGTATACTAAGACTTAAAAAAAAAAACTTACCTAGAACTAGACTATTCTAAGTATATATTAGGGGGAGTATTAACTTAGGTTTATAAAGAAAATTAATAATAGCTTATTAGGTTTTACTTAAAAAAGCTAAATACTACCTAGTATAACTACTTAATTTATAATAAAGAAATACTAGTAATTATTATATACTTTTAAATATAAAGTACTAAGTTATATAGTAGTTAAGGCTTTATAATCTTTACTAACTATAAAAACTTAAAATATTTTATAACTTAATAAAAAGTAAATAAATAATAATTATAATAAGTAAAAGAATTAGTAAATTATAATTTCTAAATCTAATAGAAACTAGGGAAAAAAGTAATTATATTTAATATACTTTTAAGATAAGAATAAGACTAACTAGGGATAAGGGAGGATAAAAAAGAGATAAAAAGGGAATTATAATTAATATTTTCTTATTTAATATTTTAAATTAAAAAAGTAAAAATAAAAAGTTAATTTAAGTATAAAGTAAAGTTATATAAAATAATTTTTAAAATCTAAATAATATTAGTATAATAAAAGCTTAAATTAAGAAAAATATAAGTAATAATAGTACTAGAGGACCTAGGACTATAAGACTTTTAAAAAAAAATACTTAAGTAAGACTTAAAGTATTATTATATCTAAGATATAATTTATTATAAAAAAAAAAGATAAAAGTTAAGTAAAAAATTAAACTATAACTTACTAAGTATTTAGTAAATATAGACTAGAATCTTAGATTTTAGGGTTAACTCTAAGTTCTAGGTTAATTAATAAAAGAAAAAAATCTATAAAATAGCTAGTAAGAGGAGTTATAAATATAGATTATATAGTAATCTTATAACTTAAAAATAAATAGCTACTTTAGTAAAAAAAAAATATTAATACTAGTAGTAAAAGACTTTTTTTAGCCTAAGTAATTATAAGCTATTTAGTAGTTTATTATAAATTATTAACCTTATAAATAAGTATATATCTAGTACTAGTTAAAGTATAGATTATTAAAACCTTTATTAATACTAGATTAGCCTTAAGCTTACTTTTTAATAGATTTTATTATAAAGTTATTATAAATATAAAGGAATATAGCTAGATTCTTATAAGTAATTATTAATAGACTTATAAAAAAGGTAATCTTAGAGGAGATAAGTACTATAAAAGTATTAAAGTATACTTAGTACTTTTTAATAATAGTCTATTAGTACTATAAGATTTTAAAAAGTATTATTTTAAATTAAAAAATAAACTAGATAAGTAAGTTTTAAAGTATATTTTACTAAAAATTAAGTATTTAATAATACTTAAATATAGCCTACTACTTTTAAATAAATAATATAATAAAAAAAGTAAACTAGGAAGTATAATTATATTTTTATTATTATATTTATTATACTTAAAATAATTAAAAAAAGCTTTTTCTAATAACTTAAGTAGTACTTAATAACTAATAGCTAATTATAATAAATATAATATTTTTTATAGTTTTTTATAAATATAATACTTAGGCAATCTAGCTTAGTAAAGGTAACTTAAATAAAACTAAATTACTAAAAAAAGTAAAAAAACTTATAACTAAGGTAAAAAAAATAATAGACTTTTTTTAAGTAGTATTAGCTATAAATTAGATTTAGGCTAAAAAGTAGGTAAATTTAAAGTAATAAGTAGCTAATATTTTTAAAGTAAGAGACTAAGTATAGCTCTAACTTAAGTATTATAAGACTAAAAGGCTATATAAGAAGCTAGACTAGGTTTAGTATTAGTACTAAGTAACTAAGGTAATTAACTTATATATTATTAAGCTAGATATACTAGGGAGAATTTACTTAAGATTTTATATTAACTTACTTTAATAAGTAGCTAATAACCTACTACTTAGCTAAGTATAAGATAATATTTAACCCTTACTAATAAAAAGCTAAAATAATAAAAAATAAAAAGTAAAAATAATTTAAAAAGAATAGTACTAGTAAAAAAAATAAAAAAAATAAAATAAGTTACTAGTTAAATAGTATAAGTATATAAAACTTATATAAAAGTTATAAAAAAATTTTAACTAAATAATTATATTTAAAGCTTATTTAGTTAAAAACTTAAGATTAAAATAATAGTAAAATAACCTAAGTATTCTACTAATATTATCCCTTAACTTATTTAATTAATTATAATATTAGCTTAAGAATAGTAAGTATTATAATAATTATAAAAAGTAATATAGCTAAGGATTATAAATTAGGAGATAGTAAGTTAAGAGGTAAAATAAGCTAAAAAAGAGGAAGATAAATATAAAAATTAAAGTCTTAGTTAGGTATATACTTAATATTTTAAATATAAATAATAAAAGCTATTATAAAAGTAATAATACTATTATTAAGCTATAATAAGGGTTAAATAGCCTAAATATAGTATAATATTAGTATAGTAGGGGGATAAAAATTTACTTAATAGTAATTATAGCTAGCCTTAATATAAAAAAAATAGACTATAGTAGTAATTAACTCTTACTCCTAGTAAATAATTATCTTACTATAGGCTAGATAACTAATATATTTATAGTAAAATAGTATTTACTACTCTTTACTAGTATAAAACTAGGTATAATAGATATTAATTATACTAATACTAGTAGGAGAACTAAAGAAACCTCTAGAGTAGTAGCCTAGGCTTTACTACTAAGAAGTAATAAAAAGTATATAATTAGAGGGTATATAAAGTATTTAAACTAGACTAGTAGTAGGATAAGTAAGTAAATACTACTTATTAAACTTAGTAAGAGTAACTTTATAAGTATAATTTTAAATAATAAAGTACTATATATATAATAAAAGCTAAGTACTAAGATAATAAGAATACTAGGTATTTAATTTAGTAAGACTTAAGCTTAGCTTAAAGTAAGTACTATTAAAAAAGTATATAAAACTAGGTATAGGAGATATTTAAGGGTATATATAAATAGTAATTAAAATTATTTTAAAAAAGCTATACTTTAAGGTAAAAAGTAACTAAGGAGAAGCCTTAATACTTATATAAATAGTAAAAGTAAAAAAGTAGCTAAAAGCTATAGTAGTAAGTATATTACTAATAATAGATAACTATTAAAAGGTAAAACTAGTATATTATTTAACCTATAAAAAAATATAATAAGAAGTAATAGTAGTATAAGTATTACTTAAAAAGTATTAAAAAAATAAGTAAGTAAGAGAAAATATTATAAAAGAGTTAAATTAAATTAGGGGTAGTAAAAGGCTTATAAGGGTAAAATATATAAGATAAAAAAGGAAAAAAAAAAAAAAGTTTAATAAAAAATAAGAAATATATTTTATAGCTATAATTATTTAATATTATTAAAAGATTAATTTACTATACTATAAGTAAATAGCTTTATTAGTTACTAATAGATTATTTATAGTTAAAAAGGGGATTACTATTAAAGGCTATACCTAAGTAAAGGCTATATCTATAATATAGCTATAAGCTATAGTAACTAATAGTAAAGCTATTATAGGAGGTATAAAAGTATATTAATTAGTAAGCGATTATATAATAGAATTAGTAAAGTACTATTCTAAATTTAGTATAATTTCTTTCTAGTATTAGAATATTATTTACTAGGTAAGAAGATATTATACTTAGAGTAAAGAGGTAATTTCCCCCTTTTTAGTTATAGGTGTTATATAGTAGTATAAATACTAAAGGGTAAGCTCCTAGATAAAGGAGGAAGGGTTCTATAGCAAGAAGCTAATCTAAACCTTACTACTAAACTAAGTATTGAGTATACTCTTATAATAAGAAACTAGTATTATAAGTTAATTTTTTTTTATAGCTTCTTATAGTAGTAAAAAACTAAATTTAATCTTATTAATTTCTTAAAATTTATAGTATTTAATATATTTATTATATTTATTAATAAGCTATAGTATTATATACTTTTTATATTTTTTTAGCTTTAAATTTAAATTAAAACCCTTAAAGCTTCTAACTTACTTTTTATAAATATTTAGTATAATATTCTTTAAAATATACTATATATAGATTTACTATTATAATTTAGTTATATAGGATAAATAGAAGTTAGGCTACTAGCTGCTTTAGCCAACTTAATAATAGGATTATTAAATAAGGGAGAGGCAATACCCCGCCTCTAGCTATATAGACTAGGTCAAGGTTATACTAGACCTCTAGCGTAGTTAATGCTAGGAATATGCGCAATAATAATACAAGCGTGTAGACTAAGAGGTTACGACTATAGTTAAAAACCTTTATTACTAATATATACCTCTCTAGTCAAACTCTCAAGAAATAACTTAAAAAGTCTATTTATATAGGTAAATAGGCTTTATAGCCTAACTATAAGAGCCCCTAAAGCCTACGTATAAGATAGAGGAAAACTTTATCCTATATCTTCTTATAAATATAGCCTAACCTAAGAGTTAAGCCTACTATATAAGACTATTACTTTAGTAGTTAAGCCTACTAAAGGCTATAAACCTTACATATATATAAGACCTTGCACCTAACCTAGCAGACCCTCTATAGCTGTATAAGCCTCTACTGCCTCTTATATACGCAAGGCCTCGCACCTAACCTAGTAGACTACTTCGGTTAATAGACCTTCCGTAGCCGTATAAGCCTTAGCTGCCTGGTTAGCTCTTGCCTACAATACTACACAAGGATCATAGACTATTTAAGAACTACTTTACCTCCTAGGTAAGAATATAAGTTAAAGGTCAAGACCCTTATTACTAACCAAGATAATAGCCCCTATACTAAGATACAATAGGTAAGAATAAGGCCTTTAGTAGTAATACTACTAGGGAGGTAATTAGGGAAGCTAAAAAGGATAGCCTTTTTAGTAAGAAAGAGGTAAATAGAACTTTAGAGGTTTTAGGTACTAATATTAGGGTAATAAACCCTAAGCTTAAGCTACTTAAAAAAGTTAATAAGGTAATAAAAAAGGCTATAAAAGATAAGAAGAAGAATAAGTAGTTTAGCCTTATTATAGAGGTTACTATTATAATATTAAGTAAATATTTTAAAAAGCTAGCTTTAAAGTATTATTAAAATCTATAATAATAATTTTTAAGTTAAGAATTAAGGTAAGCTATATAGCTTTTTTTAACTAGGTTAAAATCTATATAAAAGTAATAATATTTTTATTTAAAGTAATTATAAATATAATACTAAAGTTTATATATAAAAAAAAAAAGAGTTCTTATAACTTATAATAATAATATTTAAAAGTAGTTTATATTATATATATTATTTATTATTATTAAGTACTAGTTCTACTTCTAATCTTCTATAAAAACCTTATATATCTAAAAAAATATAATATAGTTTTCTATTTATATTATATTTATAGTTAAAAATAAAGATTTAATTATTATTATAAAAAAGCTTAAAAAATACTTATATAGAGATTATAAAGCTATATTTATTATAATAAAGCTTATATTAATAATAATATATATTATTAGCTACTATATAAATAATAAGATATTTAATAATAATTTAATAAGTAACCTTTTTTATAGTTAATTATCTTATATAGTACTAGATTTTAATAATATTTTTAAAATAATTTATTCTAAATTAGTATTAATTATATAGGTATAGTTAGCTAGATTTTAAAAACTTTACTATTAAATTATAATTATATAAAAAATATATAATTATAAAAATAAAAAAATATATTAACTTATTATAAATAATAAAAGTATAAAAAAAGTAGCTTTTTTTCTTTATTAATATAGTATATTTATTTATTTTAAGGCTTTAATTATAATATTTTTTATTTTAATTATACTAATAGTATATATATTAATAAGTATAATTATAGTTATACTTTATAAAAGTTATATTAATAATATAACTAAGGGTAATTTATATTTTTTTTAAAGATATAAAAGCTACTTTAAATATTATAAAAGTTAATTTATTATTTAAGAATATTATTAAAAAATATAGTATTAAAGTATTATCTCTAGTATTACTATTATATAGTATTTTAATAGCTTTAAAAGTAAAAAGTTAGTATTATATATATAATAATAGCCTTAAAAAGCTAACTTTATAAGCTAAGGGCTATAGCCTTGTAGTCTAGCCTAATATATATATAAGTAGTGTAGGCGTTATATTAGGTATAGGAAATATAAAGGGATTGTGTATAGCTAAAATAGGTATAGGGCTACTTTTCCTGATTCGGAAGGAATCGCCTTGTATGTTTGAAAAATCGCCCTGTATGTTTGGGTGTTCTAGATATGGACACTTTTACAGAATAGGTGTCTGCCTGGACGTGAGGAATCGCTCAATTGGCCACCTCCCGCGGTCCAGCGTACCAATACACCAACAATGAGGCTATGCCACTTGGAATGCCAGCGCTGGACGATCCCTCCAATCGCAGAGGCGGATGTCGTTTGGGCCAAAAAGGAAGGAGAGGAGAAACGAAGAAACAAAACGCCATTGGCACGAGTAAGCCAGACAGGCATGGCAACGGCGCTCCCGCTACGCATTGGCTAATCACCGAGAGTGCCGGGGTCCCCTTGCACCATTCAGCTGGATCTGTCACCCAAAAGAGGTCAATGCATGGATGCCATTGTGTTCACCAGCGCCGCTCGATGCGACCCAAAGGCGACCCAAGGGCCAAGAGAAGAAGAAAGGATAGGCCAACGTCCGACAAATGCCGTCTTCGCCCAGAGGCTGAGAGCGCTATGACGACATCACTTGCTTCGAGCTGTCCTACTAGTAGCCTTGTTCATCGTAGATCTGTATTCGAGCGGCTTGTAGTTTGGCATTCGCGGGACATCATTAGTACGAGCACGCAACTCACATGTCACCTCGTCAGAGAATAAATTATCCATTATTGTTTGGACTACACGACCCTGTTTGTACTTTGTACTCGCCATCGCCGGCAACACGCCGCACGCGTGCCTGAATGTCCGACACACAAGTCATCAGACCCATCTCGGACAATGCTTGGGTTAAAATCCTTTTGACAAATCTACTCGCCCATCACGTCTTGTCTTGCTCACACATTAGGTCCCGCCAGGTCGTCAAGCTGCCGGTTCCCTTTCAGTCCAACTCGAGCACCGCTCAGTGCTCCAAAAGGCGCAGACTGCCCTGCACAACCACATTCTCCAAGATCGAGCCGGGAGGAATGTCGATCGTGCTCCCCTCGGTCGCGACAATGATGACGGTCCCTTTAAAGGTTACGCCGCGACCGAGGTTGACCGCACCGGTAATGGTCAGGTGGTCCAGCTCCAACACCTTGGGGATGGAAGGGATCCTCTTTTGAAAGTCCGACACCTTCTTGAAGTCGCCTCCGAGCTTGATGAGCGGCGCGTCTCCGAAGCGGGCGGCGCTCATCTGGAGCTGCCCGTGCTTCAACGTGTAGAGGTCCGATTTCACCAGCATCAAGTCGGAGCACGTCTTGACGGGGAGGAAACGTCTGCGGGGCACGTTGACGCCGTGGGCATTGTTGAAGTGCCGGATGGCGGCTCCGACGGCCGTCTCCAGCTGCAGAATAGATATGTCCGACTCTCCCTTCTTGTCGCCGGGGATGGTCTTGCCGTTGGGTATGATTTCCATTTCGAGCTCGTCGTTCTCGACGACGCGCTTGATGGCATTGAGGTTGAGCCAAATGTTGTTGGTGTTGAAGTACTTGAACTTTTTGATCGACTTGAACTCGTTGACGTGCTCCTTGGGCACCTGCGCGATTTCCAACAAGCGCACGGAGCCTTCGTAGTCGATGATGGTACCTCCCTTGACGTCCGCCTTGGTCTTGTTGGTCAGCTCCATGATGTACTCGGCCTTTGTCTCGACCATGTGCTGAAGGATGCGCAAGTCGACCACGGCGCCCAAGTTGTCCACGTTGGAAAGGAAGATGATTTCGATGCCGCGCTCCAGGAGCTTATCCAGGATGCCCGAGTTGTAGAGGGACTCGAAAACGTCTCCGTGGCCGGGAGGGTACCACTCATTGATGGGCGACTTGAAGCCCTTGGGAACGGGTAGAAGGGAGTCTTTGTAGATGCGGGGGTATCGTGATTGGTTGAATGTGAGAATGTCGACATTGTGTCCCTCGTACTTCTTGATGATGGCGGCGGTGTCATCGTTGGTGTTGAAAGAATTCATGAGGAGAAATGGCACGTTAACATCGTACGTGCGGTTGAGGTACTCAATCTGACGGACCGAGAGATCGAGAAACGACATGCCATCGCGAACTTCGATGACAGACTTTGGTCCGACACAGCCCATGGAAGTACCGAGGCCTCCGTTGAGCTTCAGAACCGCGAGTTTGCTGAGGAAGTTGACGGATTCGGAGTTGGCCAGGTCCTCGTAGTCGACGACTTGACCTTGGGCAGGGGGAGCGATGCGGTCCCAGTTCCTGTGTTTTCACCCACGATTAGCTGCGAGGCATTTTTTGTCAGGAGGTTCCCTACACTGCATTTCCCTTGGCCTTGTCGTTGAGATAGCGGCGGAAAAGGGCAAAGAAGTTGTCCATCTCGGTCTCGAACAGCTTTTCGAAAGAGTGGCGTCGTCAGCACACGAGTAGATGGACTCCTCTCGAGACACGAACCTTTTTGTCCTCGGGGTCTTGGACCGTCTCGGCGAGGTTGGTGAGGGCATTGCGCATCTGCGCAGCGGCGACATTCGTCGACGTGTTCTCGAATGCCTGTGAAGACGGAGTCAGCGTCGGTTCAGCGTCCTCGGTCGAATGAGGCATCTTGAAGTAGAGGTGCGTGCTATCGAGTTGAAAGAAGGCGGTGGGGAAGTAGCTTCCGGGCAAAGGCTTCTAGAAATGGAGAAGCGCCGTTGGCCGGAAACACGGCAGGATGATAAAGTCAAGATGTCAACAGTGAATCAGTTTGTTCCGTCGCCCAAACAGAACATATAGGCGAGTAGTATGGCGTGCCGCAAGCAACAGTGGCAATGAAAACATGGCTCCTGGAGCACCTGAGTGATTTGCAGCTCGTCCCAGAGGTCGGACTCTTTGCCTCATGGTAAAGAACCTCTGAATCACTGACACAGCCGCTGACAAAACTCCGCACGAGATGCATTGCCTGTCGGACGATGTGCAAACACTCCGTGTTTGTCCCAAAAGTCATTGCTTCCAGGGGCCGGCAAGCGCCAGGCATCAATAAGGGGCGGAAGTGCGCCCGAGCCGTCGGCATGGGCTCGGCAAGGATATCGGCTGCGTATGGGAAAGTTGGGGAAAGGCTTGCTCTGGCTCACCATATGACTGCTCGTCTTGCCGTGATGGCGTTTCTCGAAACCGTTGCCGTCCTGATCACCAGAATTGCCAGGTTTGAGGTGCGATGGCAGAGCTTTCTTGACCAGGCTAGCCATTGTGGAAATCGGAGGGCTCAGAAAGCAATGAGAGGTGGCGAGACAGGAAGACGATGGGCTGAACAATCGTAATGTTCTCAAACGGATGGATGGAGGAGGAGGAAATATCTTGTAGTTTGCGGATAGGAGTGCCGTTGAAGATGGAGGTTGGAAGGCGGGGCAAGGGAGCCAGCCATTGCCCAATTAGGGAGCTTTGGGAGGGGGGAGGTGGCAACGAGAAGGTCCGGCCTCGAGATAGTACTAAAGGTGACAAGTAATGAAATGTTGGCAGGGATGGGTATCTCTGTGAAGCTGGGACCGTCTTTTGTCTGGCAGAGCTTGTTACACAATCGCAGCTACAGGTTACCTAGGCGTCATCAGCGCAGCCGCGCAATAAAGACCCATGGCTTCTCGTTATTACTCTGTGAGACGGCTGGGCGATGACGCACCTCTTGCCCGGGCGCCTTGACGTCAGCAAAGAAAGCAGGTACCTTACGTGCTTACCTACCTACTAGGTACTACCGTACTAGTAGCTTACCCACATCGCACACACCAGTATTATTAGGTATTACTATTATGTAGGGAGCTGCACCAAATATCTCGGTTTCTATCCTGTGTCATTTGACAAAAGCTCGTTGTTACCGCAAGTTCAGAGACATGTACAAGTAATCCACGACATGCTCCTTGTCATATCATTCAACGCAAAGCATAGACCTGCTCGATAATGTCCAATGCACAATGCGCAAGGCCAACCCTGCTAAGAATCGTGATATGCCTACATGCTCGTTAAATTACCACCATGGGTCTTGTCACGGCCCGTCGTATCCCCGGGAAATGAGAGGGCGCAGCACGAACACTCAGTGTCCAGGGCTGCTTTCACCGTAAATGTTGCCTCTGCTAAATAGGTAATACTATATTGATCCTGATCAGACGTCGAATTCTCTACATGTGCACAGCCATACCTACTTGTGCGATTGTCGCTGTTGAAGACGCCTCGAGGAGTTTGTCCTCGCTGGCTCCGTTGAGAAGGGTGAGTACCCTCATACCGTTGTTGCACATGGCCACATCCAGCCCGCCTCGGCAAGACGATAGCAACGCTGTGGCCGTTCGTGAGGGCAAGGCTGATCGCTGGGTGAGCGTTGATGACAGCGCTGGCGAGGGTGTCACCACGAGGCGGTTTTTCTAGAATTCTTGATGCAAAGTAGATCCCCCATGACCCGTTGCAGACTGCAATGCCGAACGGAGGCATGGTATCCAACAACTAGAGCATTTCAAAATGATGGGGTTCTTGTCACCTTGGCGCTGGCGAGGGTGTCACCACGAGGCGGTCTTTCAGTACATGTAGGATAGTGCAATCCAACTTGAAGCAGCTCCGCGTCCTCAGGCATAGAACATTCGTCCACCAAGGCCCGGTGAGGGTGAACAAAGTGACAAGAACCCCATCATTTCGAAATGCTCTGGTTGTTAGATACCAGACCTCTATTTAGTATTGTATTTTATAACGGATTATCAGGGATCTACTTTATATTAAGAATTCTAGACTTTGCCATACCATAGCCAAGCCCGCAAGGCGTCGTCCACACCAAGTCAATACAAAATCGGTCAGCTCCCCTTGGGCCTTGTCAACGGCCAACACCTATCATCGCTCTCTGATTCCATGAGGCCAGCAAGGGGACGAGACGTCGTCTTCTGTATCCGCAAGTCGTCCAGACCCATCTTGTGGAGATTCAGCACAGTCTATCGAAGGAGACGGTTGCTCCTCGAGTAATCAGAGGAATAGCACCAGATCTGTTGTTACGAGCAGCTTGCCGAAAGCCTAGTTGACGATGAGCCTCGTAGGCGGTCAGCACCTGTCAACGTATGAGCAACTTGGTAACGACACAGGTGGCGGCAATGCCTCACATAGGCAGAACAGCGTATTTTCGCTCTCGCGGAAGACTTTCCCGTTCTTGGAGGCTCTTGACTTGAAACTGCGCGAGAGATAGCATCCGCCGTCTTCTTCGTGGAAAGCTGCCTGGTCCATATAAGGAGATTCTTTCCTGGTGCCCCTGGCCTCAAAGGCCCTTGAATTGAGACTGCGCGCGAGAGATGTCATCCTCCATCCTCTGCGGATCGTCGAAAACGGGCGAGGTGGATATGAAATGCGGGTTGTTCTCTACGGTTGCTCCTTGTTGATGATATTCGCGATGCCCTCAAAGTCTTGTAGCGTTGCGGGTCGAGGGAACATGGTCCGGTGTGCGAACGTTGGAAATTAAGCAGCCGTTGGCGCTCCAAGAGGAACGTTGGAAGCGTAAATTTGTGTTCTTACTGAGATAAGATGAGGTTGCTGATCAGTGAGGTTCTGAGAAAGCAGCTGCTACGGAAGAAGTAAGAACCATGGTACAAGTGGCAACGATGAACGGCCTCGCCTGTATTTGACACGCTCGAAATATTTCCTCAATATCCGACGTGCCAAGGATCACGACATGGATCTGCCCCCTTGGGCCTTGTCAACGGTCAATGACTATACTTGCTCCCGTCTCATGACGCCCGCAGCTGCTTCCTTGTTGATCACAAACTTCGAACTCAAGATGGATGAGATGCGGCTGACTGCACAAACACGAGGGCTGTTGATTCGAATCGCTGCATGAATGGTCCAAGTGGTACCACATGCCCTGTCCACCTCGGAGGGTGATTACATCTCCCAATCGGCTGACGATCTTGAGTGAATTGCCTGTTGCTCGAGAATCAGGGAGCAAAGTCGTCCGGCTGCCAGCAAAGGATAATTTGGTGCAGATTATTGGCAGCCAAAAGTCGGCATCCCATCACGGGCGTCGATTCCTGGTAACTATGCAGAAAGGTGGCACCAACAATTCGTCCAATTGTATGGTATAAAAGCGAATGACACGTACGCGTATTTGAGCTTGGAGAATGATTGTGGCCATGCCGATCAGGTAAAAGTCACCAAGCCCAAAAGCACCCCAATCTTCCACCAGGTTCTTAGAGTCGAATCGTGTCTTGTATATTCCCTTGCAACTTTGGAGGCATCATTTGATTGATTCCTAGAAGGCTTGAGTAGATGTGTCGTACACAATTTTGCAGGCCCTCAAGAGCCAGGACAAGATCTCTTCTCCAATCTCTTCCATCATGGCCTTTCGTGTTACATCGTCTCCTTTCCCCAATGCTTGGTGTCGATTTCGGGTCGGCAGCCCTGAGCTTTGGCGATGTTGGCGAGCTTTGGCGATATCGCGCGAGCTCTAGCGATGTGTTATGGCCTTAAGGGCTCGCGCGACTACCTTCACTGGCTGGTGTTGGCTCGTGGCTGCGAGCGCGAGCTCTAGCGAGGTGGGCGTAGTAGACGGCCAGGTGAAGCGAAACCGGTGTAGTCGAGCGTGCGTAAGAATAGCACTACTGATATATCATCTGCTGCAGCTTATTAGGGTTTATATTCAATTCGTCGAGTATCACATAGTAGTGGACAGGGCAAGCCGTTCCCTAGATAGCCACGTGTAAGCATAGGTAAAAGTCTTATATAAAAGGATACATAACCTCTTATAGCTTATTAGGGTTCATACTCTGTTCGCCGAGTATCATATAGACAGGGCGAGCCATTCCCTAGATAGCCATGTGCAAGCATAGGTAAAAGCCCTATATAAAAGGATACGTAACCTCTTATAGCTTATTAGGGTTCATATTCTATTCGCCGAGTATTACATAGACGGGGCAAGCCATTCCTTGAATAGCTATATACGAGCATAAGTAAAGGTCCTATATAAAAAGATACATAACCTCCTATAGCTTATTAGGGTTCATATTCTATTCGTCGAGTATTACATAGTAGTAGACAGGGCAAGCCATTCCCTAGATAGCCATGTGCGAGCATGAGTAAAGGTCCTACATAAAAGGATGCGTAACCTCCTGTAGCTCATTAGGGTTCATATTCTATTCGTCGAGTATTACATAGTAGTAGACAAGGCAAGCCATTCCCTGGATAGCCATATGCAAGCATAGGTAAAAGTCCTATATAAAAGGATGCATGAATTCCTGTAGCTCATTAGGGTTCATATTCTGTTTGTCGATATCACATGGTGGTGGACGGGGCGAGCCATTCCCTGGGTAGCCATTTTCGAGCATAGGTGAAAGTCCCACATGAAAGGATACGTAACCTCCTTTTCTACCATAGTCCCTGGTAGCGGGTTCTGATTTCAGTCGCCCTTTTCGGGAAACAGGCGGATGTGATGTTGCTTGGTCGCGACAATCGGACACTGTCTTCCTCGGAATCATCGTCCTGCGGATGTCAATGGTCAACGATGATGTATCGAGCCAGAAATCCGATATCAAACTCACGCTGGCGGACGCTTTCTCGTCACTTTCATCATCCGAATCAGACTCGGAAGAACCAACGACTTCGATGCCGCAGGCTTGGTTCCGTTAGGCTTCGGCCTATGTTCAATTATCCTCGACCTCGTCAATAGTCAGCGATGATGTATCGAGCTAAAAATCTGATATCAAACTCACGCTGTCGGACGCTTTCTCGTCACTTTCATCATCCGAACCAGACTCGGAAGAACCACCCGACTCAGATGCCGTAGGCTTGGTTCCGTTAGGCTTCGCTCCATTCGTCTTGGGCTGAGCTGCATCCGACTCGCTGTCCGAATCAGATTCGGATGCGGAGTCAGAGGCAGCTCAGATTCGTGAGCCTTCTTGAGTCTCCTTGCGCTCGGCCTGACCCGTGCAAGATGGATGCCGGTATGTGACGACGAGAAGATGTAGTGGACATGCTGATGCAAACTCCTCAAACCAGGTTTGCTCTTGGTGATCATA
>JADHZA010000165.1:0-44996 GCA_018831705.1 Torrubiellomyces zombiae
ACGGTACTTGCTTGGTACATGCTCGTGCCCCTGTCCTTTGTAGGTAGGCATTACCCGCGATCTGACTTCGAGCACTTAGGAAGGCACGCTAGGCAAAGCCGGGCCACAGGGCGTGGATGGGGGGATTGTTTGGGACAAAAAAACAGCAAGTCCTGAGGCCCCAGGTATTACACAGGCACACAGGTACAGTGAGGCAGCGGGCAGGGCAAACCTCACATGAATCCTTGGCTGCGATCTGCAATCATCAAACAGTTTCACAGGGCTCCGGCACATTGTCACATTGTCACATTGTCACATTGTACGGTGAAGCCCGTGGATGCGTGGAACAACGGGCCTCCTTGCCAATTTGGGGGCAATTGCCGTTGCTGTTTTACGCCATGGGGCGAGCAAACAAAAAAAGGGCGCGGATACTTGCGGAGACGTGCGTCGACGGGCTCATGATTCATCTCTCTGCTTCGTTTGCGGTGGGGTTCCCTTCGCTGGGCTGAGACCGCGGGTACTTGTGCAAGCATCAGAAGAAAATGAGCTGCCGGGAACATGCGCAGGCGAGTTAATTATAACCAACGTGCGTCTGTCGAGACAGGGATCATCGTGGTCGTCTTGCACTTGAGGGCTGGAGGGTGACATTGTCGCCTCGTTGGCAGCTGTCAGTCAGAGGAGAGTGTGGCGACCACAGCACGCACAGCTCCTACCGGCTACGTACAGGTAGGTTAGGTACCTCCTACCTTCAGTCGCACCGAACGACGGGTAGACGGGTAGACCTTGTTCTCGTTCATGCTACATACATGTAATTAGGTACGCACCTGGGACGCTGATCAGATCGGCTCAGCCTCGTGCAAAGAGAAGCCGCCGTCCACAGAGGCAGATGACTGAACCGGACCGACCCACTGGCCACACACAGTTCAAATGATGTGCAACCCCAAGGGGTGGCCCATCTTTGCCGGCCAACTGCGAGAGCATATGCAAGCCCCCATGCGTGATCGAAGCGGACGCAACGATCTGACCCTGGGCGCCACGATTTCTCTCCTCCTCTGGCGAGAGGGGCCGCCCTGGCCTCTCCCAAGTCTAGTTGAACTCAATTTTTGGTTTGATAGTGACATGGCGGCATGGACCCTCTCAGCAGCAAAGGAAAACGTGTGGGAAATGAACCTTGGCAAACAATTTTTGGCCCCGGAAACATGCCGCTGGCTGCAGCACCTCCTCCTCGTTCCCATGCCCGTGGCCGCGTCCGCGTCTCGAGGGCCCGGGTGCCTGCTTCTCAACACTTGGACCTTGATATGGTCCGAGACCCCCTTGCCCACCACTTTCTGGTGGGCAGCCGACGCTCAAAGGCAAGCCTGCGCGACTGGGCACTCATAAATACGCTTCTGCTCCTGTACACGGCCGCTTTGGCGCCCCAACCTGCATAACTCCTTTCCTGTTTGATATTCTCGCCCAGGTCCCGTCCGTCACCTCGCCGGCTCGAGCGTAGTACCTCAGGCTTCTTGACCACTGTGAGCGAGGCTATATCTACCCTCGCGCCGCTCCTCTTCCCTCGCTCTCTTGTTCTTCTTCTCTCCCATCTTGCTTGCACCTGTCGATTCCCACTCGTCGTCTGAAGACGCCCAGCTTTGGCCAAGTCCCACCCAGACCTGGCATGACACTCTTCACACCCATCTTGTCATCATAGTCTTTGTGATATTGATATCACTCACCCCTTCGACTGAACAACAAGACCGACAACCCGACAAGGGAAGTGTCAACGTCCCAACTGAGCTAAGACAACAAGCTAGCCCCGACCAACAACATCCGTCAACCGAGTACAGCCACCATGTTCAACTGGAACAAGCCACGTCTCTATGTTGCTCTGTACGTTCGTGGCGGACAGGCACGCATGCCCCGCGGCGAAGATGAGTACGTCACATCAATATCCTCGCCCTCGACCCTGCTCGCTCTTTGACACTGACTGTTGGCTCTTTAGATATCACTGGGCCCTGATGACTGGGCCAAAATGCGGTGGCACTTCTTACAGCCAGCACACCATGTATCACGCAACGGAGCAGCTCGAAGTCAAAGGTGATCCAGAGGTGGCCACGTCCAAGTGGGTTTATCACAAGGAACCCAGCCGCGACGGTGTTCTCCTGGTCCGCGTCTGCGTGGCCAAAATCACAAACATGAAGGCCCTCGAGGCATTGCTCAAGAGGGTCCCCCTCCAAAACGACGAACCGGACTGGAACTTTGTATGCTGGATCCAGGACGCGCTGGCTTTGATTTCCGAGGAGGGTGGGTGCCTTGGCACTCGCATCAAGGACTGGGGTGCCATCCGCGACATGGTCATGTCCTACGTCGAATGCAAGAAGACGTGTCATCGCTATGATGGCCTCGGCTTCTATGATCCCACCATGCCGCCCACCTGGGACATGATGCAGAGCAAGGAGCTCATTCGCTAGATGGGCGATATCACATTGGTCAACTCCTCGTGGGAGGAGTCGAGGCGTTCACGGGCTTATCTACCGTTCTGGGCATTGTATTATTATTTTTATCTTTGATTTGGCTTAACCATGATGATGCCCGATTTATCTGATGAAGGAAACAAGGCTCAAATTGAAACCACTGGGAATTGGACAGGGCAATGGATTTCAACTACACAGAATTCAAAGGAATTTACACTGAAATGGTTGTCTATCATTACAATGAGCATAAGACCAGCAGTCATGAAACTCCCCGAGAAACACGCAGCAGGCAATATCGCCCGCCCTCGTAGATTTCGCTGAACTGTTGGTTGGCGTGGACGGCTGCACGTCCCAAGCCCCTGCATCGATCCATCGAGCAACGCCCATGGGCCGTTCCCCAGACATGCTTTCACAGCCGAGACAATCTCAATCCGGACTTCTTGGCTGCAGGAAGGGGGCCTCAGAGAAAAAATGTTCTGGTGGCGCATTGGTTTCTTTTTCCTTTCTTTCTCGACGAGCGAATACATGCAAGGTGACGACGATAGCGGAAGTAGACGGAACGAGCAAGAGAAATCTTTTCTGGACACTGCATCTTCCCTGCTCCCTGGTCACCTGGCCGGACAGCCCGTCAGCTTGAGCGTCCTAGATGCTTTGAGCCAGGCCAGGCCAAAGATCCCTTTCTGGTCCATGCGCCCTCCTTTTCGCCCCTTCCGGCCAGCCGAGCATCAGCTCTGGCGGATGGGTGCCCTCTCTCTGGTGCTCTCTTTGTTTAGAACCCGTGCTGGAGGGTCAGTACATGATGCAATTGGGCACATGGACCAGGTTCTGGGAGATGTGATGAGAGACAAAGTGGGAACGCCATGCCGGTCAAAGACACGGAAAGACATTCCGCGCGTGTCTTAATTTATGGCCTCCCACGCCTCCAAACGTTGGACGGGGGTGACCTGAAGATGGGGGAGGGGCCGTGGTGCGTCGATGCGATGTGATGGAGACTCCTCGATAAGGTGGCCCTGCTGAGAATCGAAAGAGACTGGAGGGAGGGGGGAAAGGGAAGGGGGGGGAGAGACACACACGCCCACGGAGCGGTACGATTTCCATTCTTTTGCTGGTTAGTGGTAAATACCTAGTATGCAAAGCCTTCTCTCTGTGTCTTCTCCCTCTCCCTCTCTGGCTAGTGCCCGTGTTTCTGCGCTGGCCAGACGCACGAGGCAGGCATGGCACGGTAACGCCTACCAGGTAGCCGGGGCACGTGCGTTGGTAGGCTAAGCAGCAAGCAGGTAGGTACGGAGTAATTATTGCCACTGGACATGCTTTTTAGCTACTACTACCTTAGTACCTTAGCAGGTATTAGGTAGTACAGCGCAACATTATTGCTGCACTGCTGCATACAAACGAACCCTGCCTCACTCCTTCGCTCACCACCGCCCTCTCGTTTGCTCCTCTTCTCGTCCACGCATCATGCGGTGTCACACTGTTGAATTTTTCACTCCCCGATAAGGACATGGGCTCTCACGACTGACGTGCCGCCCGCTTTCTGTCCGGATTTGCTTCTGTGAGAATAGAAGCGGCAGAGACGGGACGCCAACAACGTGCAGCAGTTGGTTGCACGACTTGACAGAGACAACAAAGGAGCCCGCCTGGTCCGGCCACTGGTCATAGCGAGCAAAGCTGGTTTCGTGACCAAGGCTGGGGGGAACAAGTCCGTCGGTCCAAGCAGCAGAGGGTCCGTCACCGAAATGGCCATACCTGTACGTACGCGCTCGCATGTGCGTCCTGCTACGCCACGCAGCACTGGCCGCCTCGTAACGAGGCTTTGCTCCACCGGGTAAGCTGCACGGTCGTCCTGCGCAGTGGCCATCAGTACGCAACTCACTCGTTGGTCCTCAGGCCTTCCGTTCGGCCGCGTTATGCTCGCCAGCGCATGTTGAGTGACGGAGACGGCTCTCGAGATTGGGGGCAATTGGCAAGCTGCATCACTCCGGAACCCCCCAGCCGGCCCAACAACAGATCCCATACTTGTATGCCGCTTCTTGTCGGCATGATTCCCTGCCATGTTTTCCGCTCCCTGTCCCCTTGTCAGCAAGGATACTTTGCAGGGGGGGTTGTTTGCCGAGACTAATGTACGAATGCATATGACATACGGATGCCCTCCCCCCGCGGACACAAGGTGATGTGATATTCTGCAGTTCATTTCCTCTGCTTGAGTATCAAATTTAGCACAATTCTTAGACACTGCAACGGAATAACAGCATTCTAATAGGTCCCCCTTCAACGAAAGAAGCCGGAGAAAGAAAAAAGTGACGACGCAGCTGCAAGTTGCTTTCGAGAGTTACGTAACTTGACCAGATATCAGTCGCTTTGAGATGGTTGCAGATTCCGGCCGGCAAGAGCAAGATTGTGATATAGGTCATCTAACTACTGAATTTCCTCATACCCCTGTCAGCGGGTTGGCCTCCAAATTGACGGATCCAGCCGTACCAAATCTTTCCGATTTCAGGTTTCACGCTCTCCACGGAGGCTCGAGCAAGCGGCACGGAAATTCATGTTGACAAGTAGACAAGCATAGTGCCCCCTCACCGCCACATGTTCCGTTCTCCTCAACTGTCCAACCACGATTCCAAGGGGCTCGAGCACCGCGGAACGAAAGTCAACCAATTTCTTGATATCATGGCACGGGTGACAGACTTGAGCGAGGTTGGACATGAGGGAGGGGGAGAGAACAAAGAGGCCGACGTGGCTCGGCGTGAACAGTCACGATGGCACCAGTCAGTCAGCCTCGCTCGTCTTGGCACTATCCAGACCCCCTTGAACGCGGGCTAACTCTCAGAGTAAATTGAAGGCGTCGTATTCGCCGACATATCTCGGTGGGTGGTCTTGAATGCTGTAGATATCTTCACTGGAGGACAAGTCATGACCCCGGGGGGGGAGTCCAAGCCCGATACTGCGAGACAGATTTGTACCGCAACATGAGTCGGGCATGTTTCATAGCTCATAGAGGAGCCAGAGATACTCGCTTTCTTGTCATCGAATATCCTTCACCCCTGAATCAATGTTGGCAAATCGTGGGAAATAGCACACGATCCTACTTGTCGTGTCATGCACTTTAGTGCGGCAGAGTTGGATTCGCTGTGGATGAGGACAACACGCCCATGACAAATGCCAAGCGTGTTGGGAGAGCTTGTCATCTCGTGTAAACTTGGCTTAAATAAACGTGAAACTTATGTTGTTAGTCCCGTCCTATTCGCCTTCATTGGCCCTTTTCATGAGATTTACGTCTCACTGGCTCTACCATGTAATGTACAAAAGCTGGTAAATCAGCGGGTTGTTTGATTAATGTCCTCTCCTGGGGTGAGTTCGAATCTTTTGGCAAAATTTGAAGACCTAAAATCAGTTGTCTGGCTGTGTAGAGCTTTTCCTGCAACATCGCAGTGTTGTGTCTAACGATGGCGTGGTTCGCTATGAGCAAGGTCATCTACAACTACTCTCTTCATTCATCCTTCCCAAGAGGGCTTTTAAAAACGAATACATGAGCATTTCATCTAGATGGAACCTCTTACTGACAGCCTGTCAGGTCTGGCGTCGGACACGCGACACGATGACACTTCTCTCACGGAGGTATAGGGTATCTACAATTGACTTAACTCTCACAACGGTCAGCGTCGGTAGCGCATCCCGGCCTTATGAGACGAAATGCAATCGATACGAGACTCCAAATAAGATCAATCAACAGTACCGCCCCATATCAATACCAAAACAATCCTTTTTCACCTTAACGAATGAAACTAACCATCTGAACAGACAATGGCGGCGGAGGTCGGGTCGGCGATATCCAGACGCTAGTCCCGACGGCGTGGAGATTCTACGTACACACACATTCAGGGGCGCCACCGTCGATTTTCCCAAACAATACCATTCTCCACGTGGGTAATTTAGCCCTTGACGGCGATCGGGGCCCTCCCCGTCCAGGGGCTTACTGAGCGAGTCATTCAACGAGCCCGGCCAAGTCATGGACGAATTTTCATCACGGGCAGGGTCCATATTCTCCGCGGCGGGTCCCTGGAGGATTTCTCATCTCAAACATCGATCGCTGGGAGGGGCGAATCTTTTTACAAACGGTGGCTGCTACGCAAGATTCAGCCCTATGTCTGCCGGGGGGGGGCTGGTATATTCTGCGGGAGATATAACCTCTGATGTCCCCTGTTGAGTTTGACTGGAGGCCGTTGTTCGAGTCCTCATCCTCATCTGGTCGAACCGCGTGTATTGAGCGACTACACGCCGAGTCGCAGCGTTGATCATCATGGGCATCAAGCAGTTGCTCTCCGAGTCGGCTACGGCCAAGTATGTCAGGGCAATAAGGTCGATGCCTCGTGAGGTCTACCTGAGTCGGACTCTACTTTCCGCTGCGTTTTTCTTCGCCCAGGCCGCTATTCCCGTCAGTGAGTTACGAGAAGGTCCCCCTTTTCACGCATCTGTTTGTAGGCTGACCGAGGTGTTTCTTCTCCGCTCTCGCCCATCAGCTTGGGACCAGGGACAAGCCTCTGTGATTAGCAATCTGCCCGGTTTCCAGCAGCATTTCGGCATCAAGTCCGGCACCAATGCAAAGGCCATTCGATACGTGGTGTCGCTGGTGTATATCGGCGATGGCGTCGGCGCCGCTCTGTCCTTCTTCATCAACGACCGCTTTGGCCGTCTGTGGTCCTTTCGTCTGTACACGATGGTGTACATCATCGGCCAGCTTCTGGCCACCTTCTCGCCCAACATCGGAAGCCTGTACGCGAGTCGCATCGTCACTGGCTTGGGTATAGGGGCTCTCTCGGCTACGGCTCCCATGTCCATTGCCGAAATTGCTCCAGCTGAGATACGGGGTCTTCTGACCGCTTGGTATCCGGCCATCATGGGTACCGCCTTGCTCGCGGCCAACTTTTGCGTCTACGGCGTGGAGAAGCATGTTCGTCCTGGGCCTCTACAGTACCAGATCGTCTGGTTCGCTCCTTGCATATACATGGCTCTGTGGATCGTGGCCAGCTTCTTCGTCTGCGAGTCTCCGCGATGGCTGCTGCTGAGGGACCGCAAAAACGATGCTGTCAAGGCGCTAGTTCGCATCCGAGGTCTGCCTGTGTCGCACCCGCGTGTCCAGCAGGAGCTTCAAGAAATGCATCACGATATCCGACAGAGCGTCGAGTTATACGCCGGCGGACGCAGCAGCGCATCGGGTCTGGGCAATATCATCAAAGAAACTTTTACCGTTCCCGCGAACCTCCGTCGTTTTCAGCAAGCCATGATACTTTTCGCCCTGCCGACAATGTCCGGCGCCTCGGCCATGACTTCCTATCTCCTTCCTATTCTCAAGATTGTCGGCGCTTCCGGTAACGCGTCGCGCAACATCTTCCTCAGTGGAATGTATGCCACGGCCAAGTTTTTCTTCTCTTTGATCAGCTCCTTCCTCCTCATCGATCTGCTCGGCCGACGCAAATCGCTTTTCACCGGTATCACACTCCAGATGTTGACGGATGTATATCTTGCTGTCTACATCAAGAGTCGTCAGAGTGGCGCGGAGTTGAGTGAGTCTACATCACAGACGGCGATTGCGGCCATCTATATCCACGCTTTCGGATATGCTGTCGGTAAGTCTCGGAGGTGTATCACCGGTTGACGGTGCCAGAAGCGCATTGCTAACACGGCTATGCGCAGGTCTTTTCGTTTTGCCGTATGTGTTCGGTGGTGAGCTCTGGCCGAATCGAATTCGGTCTTTCGGTGCCGCCGTCACACAGTCATTTCACTGGCTCTTCCACTACGCCATGACCTCGGCTGCGCCGTCGTTGCTGGAGGGGATGGACAACTGGGGGGCCTTTGTCTTCTATGCGGCCTGGTGCGCGGTTGCTATGGTTTACGTGTTCCTCTTGGTTCCCGAGATCGCATCTCTTCGTCTTGAAGAAATCGATGCCGTCTTCAAGGGCTCGTGGTTCCAGGCCTACAAGAGCAGGAAACTGATCGAGAGCCGTGCCAATGATAGCGATGGTCCAGAGAAACAATGGTATGTCTATGCACGCGGTCGTGACTTGCTTTCGCCAGTATCTAATCAAGAAATGGCAGGGACCACGAAGCCAGACCTTCATTCAGAGCTAGGGCGTAAAGTGACCAGGCTTTGGGTTCATACCTTTTGTTATTGAACAAAGGGTTGGATCAGAATCAATCCGAACTACGGGTCATGAGGACAAGGCATCTCGTGTCGTGACTGAACACGACAGCCACAGGTCTTTTTGCATCACCTGAGTTGGTCCGAAGCTGACGAGGTAGAGGTTCGAGGTGGTCGTGAACCCGTTTGTCGTTGTCTTCCAGGGCAATGCTGCATACTGATTCGCGCACCTCGATATCGCTCACAACCAATCATTTCTCACCACGACGGGTTCGATGGACACTTCGACGCATTAGCGTGAGACTACTCCGTAATGTTCATGCGATTGGATCTTGAGGACAAATGAATCCCCGGGCAGGTCAATGTTTTCATCACGACCTTTGAACAGGACTAACGCTCGTGTGACGAATAATGAACGGGGAATATAGAATTCGTGAAAGACAGCTCGGTCTCTCGAGGTGAACGATCTTCTTGACGTGAAATTGGCAGCCACTCGAACCTGTCTGTCCGAGTGTGCATGCATAAAGCTCTGTCCAAAGTCGGACTTTATGATCGTAATCCAGGGGCAGCAGACTTGGTGCTTATGGTTTCAGGGGGGTTGCGTGATCGTGTCTGGTGGAAATGCAGTGGTAACGAAAGCCATTCATGTCCCTTTCCAGTTCTTTGAGTGAGCGCTTTGTATGATCGGTCTGTTCATCTTTGGACGAATCGTTTCTCGCCTCGACTCACAAGGGGTTCTAGGCTGTTTGTCTTGTCTAGAAGAGCACCAAAGCGAATCACATGTGGTGGCAGCGTCAGCATGAACGTACATACGGTGAGCTGCAGGCAGGATAACGTCATAGGTAGGTAGAAAATCGACAAAAGTCGAACGAACAACAACACCATCCTGGTGTGACATGCCCCTGGAACTTTTTTTTTGCCTGGGGGCCTCGTTGAGCAGCGGTTTCGTCCGTTTGACGTCTGCCTTGGATGAATACCATACCATACCGGGGATAAGGTGGTGGTAGAGTTAAGGGGATGGAAAGTCTGGAGGTTCTGGGGGATAGTGCGGTGGCTGGCGTAGCATCCTTGTACACGGTACATGGCGCTGTCCTAGATGTACTTGCGCGGCCAGTGGGGCTGGGGGCCTCGGTATCTCTCTTGCCCTTTTGCATTCCATGTTGGTGGGCGCATGCGGAAAAGGAACCCGTGGCGAACAAGGCCGTCGCAGATTGCATGTTCCCCCTTAGTCCCGAGTACATCCCCCCCCCGGTCCTGATACGTGCGATGCGTCCCTTTCACCGTCCTCCTCCCTGCAGCTCGCTCCTCAGGTCTCATCCGTCAACCACCTCCGTTATACATCCTTACTACATATCGAACGAATCGTCATCGTCGTCTCGCCGCGCCGAAATCTCCCGTTATTGCTGCCGTTGTTCGCCTCTTCACCAAAGTCTGGCTGTGCTCCTTGGTCGCTGCGCATCCGCCCTGCACTCAGAACTGCATTTCGGCCATTCTCCACCAGATCGACGGTTTCCCCTCTTAATCCTTCCTTGCAGCCTCTCCGTCTCGGCTGCCAGAGCTGCGAGCGCTCAACCAACAACGACCGCCCTCTAATCGTCCTCTCCTCGCCCCTTAATTCGCCTGCCTCGTTCTGGAACAGGCCGCAAGTCGCTTCTATTTCTAGAGTATCTGTCGCAGAGATGGCTCAACCCGGTGTCCAGTCTCTAAAGGTTCGTCTTGTTCCAAAGTCCTCCGACAACGCACCCACTGTTTGCATGGCGATTGGGCTGACGCGCTTGTTGCATATAGTGTGTTGTAACTGGTGACGGTGCTGTTGGCAAGGTTTGCCTCTCCCCCCGACGACGAATGCCTCGATGCGAGAGGGACCGGCCGACTGACGGACCCGATAGACATGTCTACTAATTTCATATACCACAAACGCCTTCCCCGGCGAATACATCCCTACAGTGTGCGTTGAACCTCCACGACTGCTTTCCTCGGCTCCTCGATAAAATAGCCAGAAGAATCGTGTCAGGGATCGACTAGCTGACTCCTTTCCTCGGCTTTTAGTTTCGATAATTACTCGGCGAGCGTCATGGTTGATGGCAAGCCCATCAGTCTAGGACTTTGGGATACCGCCGGCCAAGAAGATTACGATCGCTTAAGACCGCTATCGTATCCCCAGACAGACGTCTTCCTCATCTGCTTCTCCATCGTCAGCCCGCCGTCCTTCGACAATGTCAAGGCAAAGGTACGTCGAGTGTGCATGCCAACAGGCTCGCAATGGCTGACAAGGACGGGCTTGGCCCGAGCAGTGGTACCCGGAAATCGATCACCATGCCCCGAACATCCCCATCATCCTTGTTGGCACCAAATTGGACTTGAGAGAGGACGGGGCGACTCTCGACTCGTTGAGGCAGAAGCGGATGGAGCCTGTCACGTACGAGCAAGCGCTGGTATGCGCCCGAGAAATCAGGGCCTACAAGTACCTTGAATGTTCGGCCTTAACCCAGCGCAACTTGAAGAGCGTGTTTGACGAGGCTATTCGGTACGTGAACTCTACCAGGATTGCGCGTCGGCATCCGTGATGCTGACAATATGCCCCCCTTGGTCCAGCGCCGTGTTGAATCCTCGACCTCAACCTACAAAGCACAAAAAGCGGGGGCCGTGCCTAATCTTGTAAGACTCCGAGGGAAACATCTCTCGAACTGGGCCTGACCGCAAATTCGATTGAATACCACATCAACCCGCTATCGGAGTGGACTACAGTGCCGGGGGGGTTCATCATTGGGAATTTCTTCTCTTTTTTCTCTTGCAACAGGTAGACGGAGATGGCGAGACAGTCGGAAGATATGGTTATGGCAACTTCGCGTGGAAGGAAGGACCTTGTGTGGCGTCTCCGTTTGTGTTTTCTCTCCTCCCATCTCTTGGGGCTTGTTAGCATCTTGGTGTTTTTATTTTTCCCCAGCCATCGCTCTACAGCTTCGATTTAGTCTAATTCTGCTCTTCGACCTTGCAGCACCGAAATGGAGTTGTGCTTTGTGACATGTCGGTGGATGTCTACCAACCCGGTCGTTTATGACAGATGCTCGTGCTTGATCAACAATACCTCCAGATATGCAACTTCGCCCGTCATATAACCAGCTTCTCACGATCAAAGCAAATTAGAGCCAAACATCAGAAAGGGTATCTCAGTTTGCAGATATCGAGTCATGGTCTTAACTTTTCCCACCCTCTCGTACAATAATTTAACCACCCCTTTCATCCAAACAACCCGTCTCAAATGCATCATCCATATTAGTGTCCCAATTTCGGATTCCTCGCTAACCTGCTCGGATGAATATAATCGCCCGTAGCCTGCGGCGTGCCATTCGTCTCCTTGGCCTGCGTCTTGGCCGTTTTCTCCTTCTCAATCCGCTTGGTCCGGTTCTCCTGCAATTTGGCGTTTTTCTCGCGGATCTTTTCACGTCGGTTCTGCGCCTTGCCGCCGCCGCCAGCACTGCTCTCTCTCGTTAGTAACCGGGGAAACACAAAGTATCGTATGGGGGGGACCACATACGTTAATTCCACGTTGATCTTGCGTCCCTCAAACATGGTGTGGTGATATTTATCAAGACATGACCGCATGGCACCGACGTTGCCAAATTCGACAAAGGCAATGCCTCGACAGGGCGGCGCGTCGGGCCCGCGGTCGCGAAGGCATCGAACCGACGTGGGACTGAGTGACGCAAAGTGCGCGCTGATGCTGGCGCACGTAGCTGTGAAGGGAAGATTGCCCACGAAGACAATGTGACGATCTGCCTTGCCATCGGCCGGTTCCGGATCCAGTGCGTGATCAGTGTCCGTGGCGGGCGGAGCGGATGCATCTGTTGTCGCGGCTTTCTTGTCCTTCTTCTTTTGCTTCTTTTTGCTAGTTTGTTCGTCGGTCCCATTGACAGCAGGCTCTTTCTTCCCCTCGCTCTTGTCTTTCTTCTTGCTCTTCTTTTCTTTTCTCTCGCCGTCCTTGTCCTGCTTCTGCTTCACCTCTTTGCCGCTCACCGCTCCCTCGGCTTTAGCAACAGCCTCTTCGACCTCGGCCGGTAGATCTTGCAGATCCTTCCTCTTGTCCTTCTTCTCTTTTCTGCTCTCCTTCTTTTCCTTCTTCTTGTCCTTCTTCACCTTCTTCTGCTTCACCTCGTCGGCGACGTTCGCATCATCGTCTCTCTTGCGCTTCTTGACAGCGAGCTTCGCGTCGGCGACGATTGGGGCTGAATTCTCGGCTCCGTCCGCCGTTGTGGCGTCACGGGCACGTTTGCTCTTCATCTTGTGAAGATATGAGTGGCTGTGAGTTCGAAATATGAAAAGAATGTTGGTCGAGCAAGAGTACAAGCATGAAGATTTATCGTGCTTTTTTTCGCTGCAGGGGTGAAGTTTTGGTGGGGTCCCCCACACGCCCTCACTCACCAGCCCAACACGGTAGGCTAGCAATGCCTACCTACAGGCTACTAGGTAGAATCTTATCATGGATGTCATCCTGTGACTGAATCAACACTACCAACTGCGGCCTCGAAAGCATCGGCAGGAACCCACCCCGTGAGGAGACAAAACACTGCCTCTTTTCATGAGTGAGAGAGCCCTGCGAGAACTGTACAAAGGTGTTTTTGCTTGTATTATAGGCCTACGTGCCATTCTTCTAACTCTCTATGTGGAACAAAAGAAACTTACACTAACAATGGCCATGCTGTCATGATATTCGTCCCGTAATCGATAGATAAAAATTTCCTTGAAAAGTGCATCCATAACAACCTAGCCCAAGAGCCTCCCCGTCTTGGCTCCGAGACTAATGTCCTTCGCCTCAACACCGTATTCTCACACTGCGCCCCCACGCCAGAGCATGGCTTGCAAAGTGATGCAAATCATGCCAATCAAGACCAAGTGTAGATTTGGACAAGACTTGGATGAGACCCCGGTCACTAGAGAGGGTTCTGGTGGAGCGGCAGGCGTGGATGCATACGCGATGAAGCTGTGGGATGTTGAGGCGCTTGAGCTGTGAAGACGTGATCTGGATGATGGCATCTCCAGCTCTTGCTCGTTTGCGGCATCTCTTCGTTCATCCGCAGCCACAATAAAGTCCGGTTGAAACTCTTCATTGGGACCCTGCTTTGAATGCCGAGGAATATTCGTTTGCAGCGCTCCGCTCCTGTCGATCGTCATGACAGTCGTCTGTATGCCTTTTCCGACAACGGAAGAAATGATGGTCACCAAAGCCGGATTGATGACGCCATTCACTTCGTACGCGGTGCGAATCGGCCACGTTTGTCCTGGCTCAGTGCTCGCATCATCATTATCGGAAACGGCAGCCGTAGTTGCGGCAGAAAGGCCCATAGCGCTGGGTCTGTCAATACGAGTCGTTGTTGGGGCAGACGGCAGACCATCAATGCTCTTTGATACGAAACCAGCAGCCTCGTCGTAACCTTCAGGGCCCTGCATTGATGTACTGCGACTTGAGCTGGGGGACGTTAATTCCGGAAGTTTGGCGGTATATTGCGGCTCAGTCCGCGTTGTCAGGGGGAGTACCGTGCCAGAATAGCCCAAGCCACTCCACCTGAACGGTGTGTATTGTGCAAGTGGACGGTCATCTGAGTAAGCTTTTAGAGGCGGCCCGTATTCCATGGGAAGAGAAGACGTGAGGAATGCGTAGGCTCGGAGCTCCGTCAATCGTCTCCTTGTTGTGAAAAGGGCGGTAGTTGAGGCTGACGAGGTTGATGTGCTTAATGTTGTGGAGAACGAGCTTGACGTGATTTGAGTGCCAAGAGTCGACGTGCGAAACCGAGCCACAGAATACGAAGTCGTTGTGCTACAACTGGTATGTTCAATGGATGAATTCCTCATTGTCATGGAATGAACGATTATTGTGTCTTCGGAACACGATGTTGACATGGTGGAAAAGGAAGGAAAGCTTGAGCTGGTTGTGGTATGAGAAGTCAGCATCGGTGATGAAATCGTTGTCGATGTACTTGTCGAACTGCAGAGCTCGCCAGACGTGTGAGCCGAGGTCATGGTCACAGTAGTATCCAAACTCTGTACGCTTGGTCGCAACACAACCTTGGCAGAGGCGGCCGATGACGATATGTCCGAGGATGACTCGGAGAGAACGCAGTCTGTTGTCTCGGTGCTCCGACTGGACAAAGTCGCACGAGTTGCTGATGTAGAGCACTCTTCACTAAGGAATGTGGTGGAATGAGAGAAAAGCATATCCGAACTGGTACAACCACTTGTAATCGTGTGGTTCTGCGAGGCAGATGATTGGCTAGAACTTGATGTAGTCGTCATTGGCAATGGAAGAGTCGGCCTGTCTAGAGGGGACACGGAATATGACGTAAAACATGCGGAGGGTGGTGAGGCTTGGAGAGGCAATGCACTCGAAGTGCACGGTGTGGTGTTTTCCTGGCCTTGTCTGGTTGAATGAGTCGAGTTGCGACAGAGGGAGGTTGGAAATAAGCCCATGGATGAGTACGGAGGCCCGTCCAGGTGCATTGGCGCTGTGAGAGACTCCTCTTGAACTGTTGGAGAGCATCAATTTAGCGAATCTTCATTTTGATGAGGGCATCAATGGCTTGGACCAACCATGGCTCCCAGAATGTTCGCGCTGGCCGACTACTTTCTTGCTTTGGCCTGGTGCAGATGCTGTTGGGAGAGTCATGGTCACAGTGACAAGTCCGCCTGGACCAGCCTGGCAAGCTAGTGCCAGGGCGATGCCTTGATTGACGTCAAGAACTCCAGAAGTGTCTTCAAGCAATTCGTTCGAGACTTCTCCTTGTTGCGTGGTTCTTGTCTGCCGTTTGCTGGAGTTATCAGTCCGAACCTCAATGGGATGTAGTGGAACAATGTCGACGCCGCTATGTGAGCAAGCTGTTACTGCGTATGAGAGGGCTTGCCCGTACGTCGAGCGATCGCACCGATTGATCAAGCATTGGAAGAAGGCCTAGACGTGGTGGTGTTAGTATCATCAGCATTTGAAGTGCAAAAGGGCGACCAACCTTTTGCTGGACACTGGTCTCACAAAATTGTCGTATGCTGGACATCGTGGTGCGGGCTGCCAACATAGCTGCACAGTTCTTGACACATTCTGTCGGGGTCAGTATGATCTCTCATCATTGACCAGCTGGAGACTCTGTACCTGGTTGAGCTGCGTTGGTCCTCGCTTGTCCAACAATAATGCTGGACAGGAGTAAAGCTCCGACCAAGTTGGTCTTCATGCTGTTTGAATCGAGAGAAACGAAAGATTGTGGAAATGGTTGGTCGTAGTTAACGATAGTCACCAAAACTTTGAAAGTAGCGAACGACAGAGATCCAAAAAAGAGTGATGCAATATCAGCAAAGGCGGCGTAGGACAAGGTTGTGGGATGGACGAAGCAGAGATGGAAGCTGAGGCAGAAGAAGAGAAGAGGAATACGGTGGGTAGGTAGGTACTGGTACGCAGGTGAAACGGACCCGTGGACGTCTCCTGGCGAAGGCTGTTCCAAGGCAAGTGCGTCTTTGGTGAGCTGTAGTGTGTTCCATGGAAGGCGGAAGCGTAATGTACTGCTTGGAAAGCTGAACGCTTCGTCCTTGCTCCTTCTACACGGCATCCGCTGTAGGCACCATATGGAAGCTGTAGAGGCAAGGCCCCAGTGACTTTTCCTCCTCTTTCACCCTCTTCCAACCTCATTCTTCCTTGAATTGATCAGACCTGTACGCATCTCCAATACGATGCGTTGCATTCAGCAACCACGTCATACGTCGAGCAAATATCGTGCTCCAAATTCCTTGTACTGGCCAGCCAATCCCGAGCTCGCCCCACGAGAGGAGTTCAACGGCTCACAGAAAGAAGATTGAACATGGAGTTTCTTGGCATGTCTGTGGATGGAGCTGTCTTTCATATCTTCGAAGCGTCGGGAATTACTTGCGGCAATGGGGTATGATCGGTCGTTGTGCCTTTGTTTTGTGGATGTAGTATACCCGCCCACCTGGTAAAGCCTGTTTTTGGTGACTGCTGTGACCTATGTGGTGATTCGCGGTGATTCTAATCCAATAAGTGTACAACTAATTCAATATCAAAACTGCTAGGCAATTGTGTTGGGGTCGTGGATTGGACACCAAGTCGACTGCCTCGGTCGAAATCGTGAAAAACAACCGAGATAGGATCTGTATTTGATTCGAGACACAGGGACTGAATAATGTTTATTAGAATCCAATTAATATCATGAGCAGGTCCTAGTAGAAGAACAACGCCAGAGGTTTCTCTTCTTCCACGTATCGCGCCTTGAGATCGGCCCTTGTTAAGAATTTGGCAAGTGGCATCATGGTGTCTTTCATGTCCATGACCCCTCGTCGCTTCTGATCGATGTGAGATGCGTCGACGATCACGCGCTGCAGGTTACTCAACGAAAGCGCACCTAGGCAAGCAATGGCATCCCCGGTCAGCTTTAGTGTCCGAAGCAGATGTCTGAGCCGCTACATACCATTATCAATCAGCTCCGCTAGCCGAGCTGGAGTACCAACGCCCATCCCCGTCTTCCTGTTTGAGAGGAAGTTGACTTGCTCCTCGACCTTCATGTGTTTCGCGAACTATGGGGAGGTAAGCAGGGACGAAGGGGCGTTGATTGGGTAGACTCACGAGCTTTGCCACGGTGCTGTCTTTGGCAGAAAAGACTCGGACCGTCCTGAGTTGCATCAGATCCATGGGTCCCTGCACTGGTTAGAGAAGGGTATGTTGCACATACCTCACGATATCGGCTGCTCGTAAGCCTGCTCCGGCCACTATGAGTGTATGCGGGGCACCGTTCTTCTTAAGCGGCGTCTTGAGGGCATCGACATCGTCTGAGAATGCCTCGATGAAGCTGGGGAGGTTTTCGAGAGACCTTGGCTTTTGCCATGAGGTGGCATCCCTTATACAATTTGCTGGTTACGCTGATCGTCAGCGCGGGTCCTCTCATCCTCCAACGTCTTCATCTCATGTCCACTGATGGAAGCTCACCGGAGAGTGTTAGATCAGCAATCTCGATGGAGCTTAAGTCACTGCCGAAGCGGCTCGTTCTTTGTATCAGATAATCCGCCAAGAGCTGATTGTCCATGTCGGAGAAAAGAGTGTTGATTTCCAGGGTTGTGTCGAGCAGCTCCTCCTCTATGTCAAACTTTGACTTCTTCTTCTTCTTCCCACTACCGGCGGATGCGGACGGCGCTGTGCGTTTCTTCGTATTTGACATGCTTTCACGCTGTAGCAATTCCTAGGGGATAAAGTTTTGGAGAGATCTTGAGCGTGTTTGTCTTGAAGGCAGAGTAATAAGATGTCACTGCCTCTTTTTTTTTCCCTGTCAAAGTTCCCTTGCACAGTGTGGGTCGCCGAGAATCAATGACTTTGGCGTGCGGTCGCTGAGAAAGTGACTTGTTATGGTGGTTAGTAAGATTCTGCCGCACTGTGCATTTTTTTCCATCTCAGCGCAGGCAGATTAGATAGCAGCATTCTACGAGGTTGGCGTTGTATCGATCGAAGTGAGTCATTTGTATCATTTCGCTATTTACGAAAAGAGACAGAAGGAAAGTAACCAAAACAGGCCAATTGTTCTTCATGCGCACCGGAACGCCCTAATGATTGTCCACGACATTGAATACACCGCGAGCCACGGCTGTGACTCCTGCTTAGAAGATGCTGTTGACGAGGTTGCCTCCAATCGTAGCGCCAGCACCAAATATGGCTGCATTTCCAAGCTTCTTGCCAAACTTCTTTCCGTACTCGTTGACCTTTCCGTCTTTGCCATCCTTGGTCTCCCCTTGTTGCTGCTGACTGCCTTCGGCAACAGCCACAGGAGGCACACTGGAATTGTACGGATTCTGTTGAGGTGGCGGAGCAGGATAGCCGTATTGTGGTTGGCCATACTGAGGCTGACCGTACTGAGGCTGGCCATACGGCTGCTGAGGGGCGGACTTTTCCTGCTCATGTTCGACAAGCACGTAGTTGCGCGGGAAGATACCTTCCTGTCCCGTGCGCGTGTTCTTGCCCATCCACCAGTCCTGGTTCATGTACTCGTTCACGGCAATCTTGTCATCCTTTTCGAAGGAGAGGTCACGAGCGTCCGAAGCAGCGTATTTATACAGTGCGCGAGCATGGGCGATGACGGGTTTCGAGGAGCGGTTCGGGACATTGGGTGCAGGGGTATCGTCGTACGAGGGGGGAGCGGGGGTGGTGCGAGCGTTAATGCCGAGATTCTGCATCTGCTGCGTAGGCGGAGGCGCGGCATCTTGGGTATTCGTATTGTTCTGAGGCGGTGGAGCAGGCACAGGATTCCTCTGAGCGGGCGGCGCAGGCGATGTGCTGCTCGCGGTCGCAGTCGCAGTGGCGGTACGAAGAGGGCCCGAGAGAGGCGACTCTTGAGGGAGAGCGGCGTGGATGTTGTCGAAGACGGTCTCGTCGATGACGCCTTTCTCCAGTAGATTTTCGAGTTCCTATTCGATTACCCTGTGTCAAAACTATGCCTGACTACAGACATTTCGGGTCAGTCAACGGTCGCTTACGGTCTTGATGTTGCGGAGTGACCGATTGGTCTCCATAATGATTTGTCGGTCGGCGGACACCATGGCGACGGCTGCAGATGACGGACACTACGAAGTTTCGGCGTATCGCGACAGTTCCTTTTCGAGACAGGAGGAGTTCAATAATGATGAAGGATGGTGCAAGTGTGACAACCCCCCAGCCGTAAGCGGAGACGACGTATTCACGAGGTGTAGGATTTGTAGAAATGGAGAATCTGACCAGTAGTAGGACTAGGGTAGGAATACAGCGTGACAGCCTGTAGTAGCACTCCGTGTGTCCAGTAATATTACTAAAATCAAGTGAGGCTGTGCATGCTTCGCCACCCAAAATAAGCTTCAGTCACAAACTGTTGAAGTAACACACAGACTCCCGTGTACAACATCCTAGCACTGCAAACACTCGCGTAGGATGTCTTACATGGTTTCATGAGTATTATAGTATTTGCTATGGATAAGCGAATACTATAACTATATATAGAAGAACTAGCAGAGCTATCAGATAGACAAGGAATCAAGGCCGTTGAACTCTTCTTCATCACAACACAAACGGGCACTATCCGAGCCCGCCGAGATAGGCAGTGGATCGCCCTACCCTGTAAAGTTAAAAACTTACATAAAGACCGACCTTGCGGTGGAGTCACTCTTCAACGCCTCGGTCTTTCTTGTTCCCCAGGCCGCATATTGGACATGACGCCGGTTGTTTGAGTGGCACTCTTTCAGATCATATAAACAGCTGCTCCAATCGACAGTTGACTTCACACGAGCTCGTAAGACGATCTCAGCTCGTAGCGGGATTGGCGCTGCAAGATCGTGATATGATGCAACAACCAGCCGCTGGCGACGCTGATTGTTAGTGGCAACCCGTTGGAGGCCGGGCCTAGCATCACTTCCCTTAGCCCCAATATCACACCGTCGTTGAAAGTAGAACCGTTCACATTGATGTCCAAGCTACATGGAAAGTATCCCTTTCTGATCAGAACGGAAAATAACGTATCTTCGGTGGCTGCGTGGGTTGTCGCCCTGTAAGTGCACCTTAACAGGAAAATCCGAAAGGGAAAACACAATTTTAGTGGGATCAGAAAGGTACGAAGACGGGTCTCCAAGAATCATTCTCCCAATGTAGAGCACATGCCGCGTAGCGAGTACATGCGTGCTGAGGACGACCGATGGAGCCAGATTCCTTCGGTGTACGGACCAATGGCCCAAAACAATGAGTTGTGGCACATCGAGTGTCCTGTGATCCCATTGTGCGTACAGGTCACTTGGCTCGGGTGTTTTGGATATTGAGGTTGATCTGCTTCGGCCCAAGATGGTGCTGATTTTGTCATTCTTCGATAGTCTGATGCCTGAGGCCTGATATCCCCTGAACAATACTACTAGTCGTACTATGGGAGGCCCTAGGTAGGTAGCACCTTCCTATTTTGGAAATGACAACAAACTCTTGCCCAAGACTGGTCATGGTGCTGCCACCTTCTGCATCTTCAGAAGCTTTGACGCAGATTCTCAAAGGCTTGCTCTCAGCTTCGATGTTATGAAGTCCATTCTTCTCAAGGTTCTCAACGAAACGATTCGTTGACGATGCTTGCGGCTACATTCAAAGGCCCGATGACGATGGTGCAGAAATACTCCTCGGGCTTGAAAACAGCAAACCTCAGCGATCAATTCGTCACTTTTCACCTATAAAGAAACCAAGTGAAGCATCACATCCATTTTGTCCGCAGGTACATGATCCCTCATCACCAGTAACTGAGAACTCTCGTTTCGACATCCCCCCAAGCCATGACGCAAAAGTTGAATAAAGCGAATGTCCGAATTTGCAGCTCTTACATTGGGTGAAGACTTTTCCGTTGCCACCGCCTTTTCTCTCCGCGATTCTGCCCTTGAGCGACATCTACGCCGTGCAGCCGATTGAACAACAGTTCAGGTAGTTTGGCCTGCGCCCAGATGCATGCTGAAGAAGTTGCGGATATCGTCCAACTCCTCCGGAACTTTGAACCAGTGTCCTTCCTCTTGAGAATCACGATAGTGAGCCGTTTCCACGTTGAAACCGATCGATCGAAGCACATCAGCAGCATCTCTAGCCCTTTCCACGTCAACAAAAGGGTCATCAAGACCGTGACCTAGAAAGATAGGCGTCTCAAGTAGTGGCTTGGGTGTGTCGTCGTCGCAGGTGAGCTCGTTCCTCAGCGAGCCGAGCATGGTCTCCACGAAGTTGTCGAAATAGTCCGGCCTGGAAACATTTTGACTGGTGTCAATGTTGTCCTTGTGGCGGTAAACGGCTCGTTGCAGATTGAATGCCATGGGAAGCCACGTGCTGGCCCCGAAGAGCGCGCCAAACCGTTTTCTATATTGCTTCTGGCATAGCAATGCCCAGAGGGCGATGGCCCCCCCCTGGCTGAAGCCTCCAAGTATGAGCTTCTCAGAACCGCCCGTCAAGTGATCAAGCTCATTGTTCAGGACGCCTATGACATGGTCTACCGCATCTGCAATACTCCTGGTCTGTTGAACGCGGCTGCTTTCAAACTCAGGGTACTGCCGGAACCACAGCGGCGATTCCGCAAGCGTTCGAGCGGTGGGAAATACCCAACGCCACCCTGGAAATGCCTCGCGCAAGGTCTTGCCGTCAGACCCAGTTTCGTAGAAGATGTCTTGGGCAAACTCTTGCCCGGTACTGCCTCTTCCGTGAAGCAAGACAGCAGTGTGAGTATGTGCAGCAATGGGGTCGACCACATACGTGGCGCCGAATGGTCCGAGCTCCCCCGTCAGAGCTACACGGTCAGTTTCAGTGGCCATGATCGGTCGCGGCGGTTCAAATCAAAGCGTTGGTTTGGGTTTGTCTTGGTTGGATTGCTGTGCCCAAGTCCGAGAGGCATGTCACGAGGATAACAGCGCGTTTGAAGTCGACAAGCGACTGTTCCTTTATGTAAAACAAAAGTGTGACGGACAGTGCGGCGGCCACGAGATGGGTGTGACGGGGCCTGTCAAAGAGCAAACATTGCATGGAGGCGTTTTTGCAGCGAACATCCGGCACCTGGTCTGGATCCCAATCCAATCATCGTTGACCTGTCTTGGTGGTACCGCGGTGCATGGAAGAAAAAAACGGCCGAGCAGGCAAGCTTGCGAGATTCCAAGTTTCGGCCACACAGGGGGGCTTCCACCAAAGAGTGGTCTGAGCTTTCATCACAGTGCGTCACGAGCTCTCATCTAGGCTTTGGCTTCTGGCTGAATGCGTACGCTAACGCAACGGCAGCCATCCGTCATCCTCACATCGTGGCAACGTGGTCGCGACGACAGAATATGATAGGGGCTAACCCAAGACGCTGCCACGGCTCACGAGGCGTGGTTCGCAAGCAACCGAAGCTGCAGGCTTGGCAAAGCAAACATCGTCTGCCCTTCGACCGGGGCACTGGCCCAACAACAATCTTGTCCCATACATGAGACTATGTATGTATAGGCACACGGGGGTCGTGCTCCGGTCCATTTCCGCCTTTGTCGGAATGCTCGCCATACATATTGAGCCGGAAGTTTCCACTCGACCAACACAAAGACTTGACGCACGCACTTGAAGTTATTTCAGTGCATTGACATCCAAGAGAAGCCAACGGGCGAAAAAATGAGACAGCACATCTCCGGGCCGCTACCGCGAGCACTACCGCCACCCACCACCAACCCTTTTGGCCGTCAGTTTCCTCCCGTCTCCTGCAGCGATAATGAGTGCTCAGAGGCGCATGCTGCCATGCATGGTTTCACCGCTTATGCAGCCTGGGTGACAGCGAGCGAATCCGAGGGTTCCGTTGGAAGGAAGCAAGAAAATTTTCCTTTCCCCACTGTGTCTGTCTTTCAGCTCAGGGGGGGGAAGACACTGGCCGCGAATGACTTTGATAACCAACTGAGAAGAAAACTCAGCGCCCTGTCCTGTCACTACGAGGCAATATGCATTGATCGGTGCGTGCCTAACTCAGTTGGGCATGCTGGTCATGTCCACTGTCTTGGTGGTCGATGGCGCCGCCAAGGGACAAGGGGCTCCAGTGACGATGATTCGTGAGTTGCAGGTGGTCAAGCACACGGAGATGACGAGGAAGGCCAAGCTGTACCACCATCATGTTTCATTGCGTCTTGCTGCGTTGATCAGGAGGTCATCTTCGTCTCTCCTGGTTGGAGTGAGATAACCAGACGTGCGTTCGGGAAGATACCCTCAACATTCGTCGACAATTGGTCAACGGTCAGTGCTCGTTGTCCATGTTACAGTCTCATCCTCGACGGGACTCTCCGCTCCTCCCTGGCACAACCAACACACGATCCTGTTGAGACTCTGGGTGCCAACCGTGATGCAGAGGAGAGAGAGTACATACATGGAAGCGCTCGCATCACGGCGCGTATCGCTCGTGTAACAATGGGAAGTGGACCAGTCAAACTGCACGTCACTCGCAGGTGGAGTATTGTACGTCAAGTCGACCCGTCATCTTGCAGTTACTTTTCTCGTCCAAGACCAAAGTTGGCCGATTCTTGTGACCCCATTTCTCAGGGGCTGTACATACAAGGAGGTCGACCCTTCTCAGCTCTACAACATGAGGTCTACGTCACTTCGAATGTACTCGCATTTCTCATTATCACAACCGCTACATAGCCACATCACATCACACGGATATCTTGAATGCCCCAGGCCATCAAGTCCGTGCTGAAGGTCGTCCTCCCAGCTGGTTCGAATGTGAAACCGGTCTCGGCGAGCTGTTGCGGCCCGTCTTCAGACCATGTTCCCAGCTGTGATGGGCTTGGCTGTGCACCCTTGTCTGCATGAGGGAATTGCTTCCGACCCAATCAGACTGATCACGCCAAGGCGAAGAGAGAGGAGGAGGTCAAACCGAGGAGTCGTGGCAATCTGAGGCAATTCTTCCTGTGAGTTGAGCGTTCTTTTATGACGGCGCCTCTCGGGAGCGGAATGCGTTCTGCATTTGGTGTAGCCCGGCGTAGCCTCTCTGCTCGCTTTGGTTGGTCGTTCTCAGCTGCAGCAAGGATCAAGCATGTGCATGCGAATGACCTCGTACGAGTTCAAACGCAGTGTCATGGAATGACACCTGGCCAAGCACCAACGTTACAACGCTCATGGTGTTCAGGAGTGTTGAAGTGAGATGATTTCCGAGGTTCTGTTGAGGTTGGCCCTGCACGGAGCGTTACGGGTCGTGTTGCCCTGCTCCTGTTGACAGACCGGCCTCCCCCATCTGTGTGGCCGTCTCTTGCAAACATGGGAATACAAGATTTCACGTTAACCAGAAGTAGCTTTGTCCATGGGAGCAAGAGGTCTATCTATTCTTTATTGAGCACCCGTGAGGCTACTTACAAAAACTTGCTCTCCTTGACCGTGTACAAATCAACATATTCGTCCACAGACATGGCTTCCAGTTTATTCCTGTCCAGGCCCAACTCGACCAGTTCCTTGACCCTCGCCTCGGGCAGGTGCGGGGTCAGATGCCTCTTGTACTTTTCCAGAATCACAGGCTTGGCCTCGTCTCGCCGCAGTCGATGTCCCAGAGGCGCCTCCACCACCGTCTCCTCCAGCACAGTGCCGTCGTTGAGCTCCACGGTGAGGGCATTGGAGATGGTCCGTAGCTTGGGATCGTGGTAGTCCTTTGTAAATTGGGGATCCTCGACGCACTTGATCTTCTGGCGGAGAGCGTCAACGAGGTCCGAGGTGGCGGCCTCGCCTCCATCAACGTAGTCCGTAGCCTCGAGACGGCCGAAGACAAGCATGACGGAGCACATGTACTGGATGCAGTGGTCACGGTCGGCAAAGTTGTCCATGGGCTTGAACTGCTTGTCGATGATGCGGATGCAAGCCTCGTGGGTGCGGCAGGTGATGGCTTTGATGTCGGCGGCAGACTTGCCCATCGATTTAAGCTGGTGGTAAATTTTTTCGGAGGCTTCGACCGCAGTCTGAGAGTGAAATTCGGCTTTGAGAGAAATGGACGTCAGTACGTGCACGAAATGGACGAGTAGGGAATTGCAAAGGTTCTGCTACGCACCAGGATAAGATACTTTGAAGAGAACATTCTCCATGACGTAGCTTCCATAAGGGCGCTGGAACTCAAATTTCTTGCCCTTGAAGAGCACGTCGTAAAAGCCCCAAGTAGGCGCCGAAAGCACGGTGGGAACGCCCTGCTCGCCCTTCAAGACCTTGAGGGCGAGGTTCACGGCGCGCTGACAAGCATCACCGGCAGCCCAGGACTTGCGCGACATGGTATTGGGCGAATGGCGATAGGTACGCAGGCTCTGACCATCGACCCAAGCCTGGGTGACTGCGTCTGCAATCTGCTTCTCATTGAGGCCGAGCATTTTGGACACGACAGCGGTACTGGCAACCTTGACGAGGACGACATGGTCCAATCCAACCTTGTTGTAGGAGTTGAGCAGGGCTAAGCAGCCCTGGATCTCGTGGGCCTTGATCATGGCCTCAAGAATATCCTTGACGGTGAAAGTCTTGCCTCCAGCGAGGCTACCACCAGCCTTGTTGGTGCGGTTGATCCAGTCGGCGACAGCGAGGATAGCGCCGAGGTTGTCCGAGGGATGCCCCCATTCAGCAGCAAGCCAGCAATCGTTGAAGTCGAGCCATCTAATCATGGCGCCAATGTTGAAGGCCCCGTTGACGGGATCGAGCACAAAGGGCGTTCCAGGGACCTTGGTGCCGTTGGGGACGACGGTGCCGGGGACAACGGGGCCAAGGAGCTTGGCGCACTCCTTGAATCGAAGTCCTTCGAGGCCGCAGCCCAACGTGTCGAGCAGGATCCATCGCGCGGTGTCAAACTGGTAATTTGCGTGTCAGTCATTAGCATGCGTCGGTCGACCCTGGGTTCGGGTGAGAGATGTTGAGCGCGGGGTGGAGGGCGTTGGGGAAGACACTCACGGCAAGGTCGGAATCAATCGTCTTGTTGGCGACGTAGTCGGCAATGTCCTTGATCTCGGGGTCGTATTCTCTCGTCTGCGAAGCCATGGCGGGCGCACCTGAGGCTTTCAGCGTCGAGGTGGAAAAGCCGGCGTGAGAGGAGGTAGAGGCAGAGGCAGAAAGAGCAGTCGCGGCAAAGACGCGAGCGGCTTTGGCTCCGACGGAGGCCGAGGACAGACGGGGCGGGAATCGCAATTGCCTCGATGCGGTCCGCAAGCTGCGATGAACAGCAGACATTGTCGAGGAAGCAGACGAGACAGACAGCGATGAAGTGATCAATTGGAAGGGCAATTGGAGATGGAAGCCGTAAAGCAAAATCTGTCCATGGTGAAGCTCGGCTGAAGCTACCATCGTCGACGAGGGTCTAGGGCGTCCATTGCCGATGTTTGCCTCATCCTCGGCTAAACTTCACGGGCGTCAGATATCGATAGAAAAAAAGTTGAGAAGCCGACCAAACAATGCCTGCTGGGGCTGTCCATTGGCTTCTGCCTCGCTACAAAGCAGCCTAATGCACGTTTATTTACGCATCCAGATTATGCTCAATCATTTGATCAGACTCGCTGTGTCTTGTTGTGTATTTTTTCTCCTTTTCAGCTCATCGAGCACTGACGAGGCTATTCCACAGGTTCCGAGACCGAACCAATTACTGAGAAATGATGTGTAGAAACACGTACAGGACGTCACGTAGCACAGAGGTCGTGGCTTGAGTCTTTGATGCTTCCCGTCGGGCAGCCGGTGAGGGGTTCACATGGAGAAGTTGACCATGCGCATCGTGGCATCCTATCGAATGTCTCGTCACAATCACTGCATTACATACATACAGCTATGTATGGGCAGAAAAGTGGATCGCCGATCCGCAAGAACCGCAACATCATTCGCTATCTTTCCCATCACGAACCACGATGTCCGAGGAGTCAACAAGGGGCTTGGGTGGAATAGGCATCGAGGAACTGAGCGGCCGATCCCCCGTTCCATCTTTCCAGCACGTGCTGAGCAATAACAATCAGCCGCAGTGTCTCGGTTGACCCACGGGGCAGCATGCATGGACAAAGCACTTTCCCTATCATCATGACCCATTAAGGGAATCGTAACCACTAGTATGACTCTATCCCCTAGCGGTCCTTCCCTCCTCTCCTCGCATCTTCGGAATAGGCGGCCAGATCTGGGTTGCAGAGCAGCAGGTGGCAGGCACCTCCTCCACCTGCCTGCAGGGCCAACGGCGGGACACGGCGGGAGTTCGAGGCCCCCCGCCCCAAGCGTGCCCAAGCATCAATTGACGAGAAGGACCCTGGAATCGACTAACCTCGATCCTGCAGCGGCCCCTGTTCTGCTGTTATCAGGGCGGCGAACCCCATGAAGCCATCAGAGGGCGACGAGGCACCATGAAAGCGACTTGTCAGATGAATGTTGCAGCCCTCCGTGCCTCCGAACTTGTCAGGGCCCTGGCGTATTACCCGGTGGGTGGCTGCGTCATCTATCGAAGCTTCTGTCGGAGACCTCTTGGCCGCCGGGCCCCCAGTGGGGACGCACGGAGGCGACGGGCTCACCTGGACCGATCCGAACGGACCTGGAGGGGTCTCTGACATCGCGCCGCCCAACCGTCCATTTGTCCTCATCATAGATCCTTTCTCTCATCAGCGTCCGGCCGATTCCTCCGCGGCTGCTCCCTCGCTTACGGTGGCCGGACTGCCAGGACTGCCATGCGCGGCGCATACCAGCTGGCCGTCTCTTGGCCGCCGTGCCATTGCCACGCCGAGGACTCGCGGCCTGATGATGGCACCCTGGGTCGGTCAATGGGGTCAAATAGGTCAGGGACCTGGAACGGAGCCCATTGCCCGTTGGTTTGTTCGCCAAAGTTTACTTTTCTTTTCCATAGGGAGCGCCTCTTAAACTCTGTTTTGCCTTTTTCCCTTTCTCCCAAAGACAAAGAAACTGTGCATTGCTCATGGCATCCGTTGTCCCTCCGAAAACTTGACAAGTGGACTGCCCAACTATTTCTCTTTCTACTTCCCGTCCATCGCAATCATCACTCTCCGGTCTGATATTCCATCTCATCCTCCATGCTGAGCTTCTGACTGGAGCTTTCGATTACATCATTCACGTGTACTGAAGCACTACGCAAACCTTTCGCCGTCCCAGACGGCTGAGCCGCAACTCAAGTACTCGGTTGGGAGACAGCGGTTTTGCCCCCAAGACTGCCAAGGTTCGCAACTTTAAGCCAATAGGTAGGCACTGTCACCTTCTTCCCATAAAGGTCACAACATTCCGCTGCCGGAGCGGCCTGAACCCCATCCCTGCATCATCGAGTCAGTTCTCGATGGACCTTCGTCTTTCGATCCTCGTCATGCAGCTCAGATCGATTGCTTGACCCACGGGCCACTACCCTCCCCAATACATAATACTACTTGCCCTCAATCCTGATACCTGTCCCAAAGTACATCTTTTATGTTTTAACAATGCCTCTTTGCCTTGTACAAAGCTAATTCGGCTAGCAAGTCTTGATCGTTCTTCCCGGCACATCGGATCGGACCCGGAAAAGACTGGTCTCGTTCCGCGAAACCCGTAGTCCAGGACACGGCTATCACGACAGAATATCGGCTCGTCGCACCCCGACTTCGGCATGTCTCGAGGCAAACTGTTGGTGTATTTGCTGAGGCGTGATCTCAGAACTTCGGACAACCCCATCTTGCATCACCTTGCAACTTCTGCAGACCATGGCTTCACACACTTGTTGCCCGTGTACATCTTCCCGGCTCATCAGATCGAGGTTTCCGGCTTTCTCAAGGATGGACAGAAATCACCTTACCCTCAAGCCAGAAGTCAGGTCGGCAATTATTGGAGATGCGGTCCACACAGGGCGAGGTTTGTTGCTCAGTCCGTTTGGGACTTGAAGAGCGGCTTGGAGGAACTGGGCAGCGGACTCGTCGTACGCGTGGGCTCAGTAACAGATGTCGTGTCTCACTTGATCCGCGAGCTTAAGGGAACCGCTCACAGCGTCAGCGCGGTCTGGATGACTGAAGAATCGTCCACAGAGGAAGTGGCCGAGCAAAACTCAGTGGCTCAGCTTTGTACAGATGATGACATCACCTTCAAAGTCTGGGCGGATGAGAAGTACTTTGTCGATGACCGTGACACGGGATTGGCAAAGCCGGATGAACTGCCTGACATATTCACATCCTACCGCAAATCTCAAGAACCGTTGCGAGAGAAGCCTCGTCCAACGCTAGCCCGTCCAGAACGGAACACGCTCCCGGCGCTACCAAGTCCATCTGTCATTCCAGCTCAGCATGATCCATTCGAGATCCCTTCCACGTTGGAGATCCTTGAGCAAAAGCTGACGAAACCGCTCGACAACTTACTGCGAAACCCACCAAGCTTTCCCGACGGCGCAGAGTCCAGCCACAAGTTACAAGGAGGCGAGACTGCCGCCTGGGACCGATTACTACACCTCGGTCGATCGAGTGCGATGACCTCGTACAAGGAGACCCGCAACGGACTCACCGGCTCTGATTACAGTACCAGGTTGTCGGCGTATCTGGCGCTGGGGTGCCTCTCCGCCAGGCAAGTTCACGGAGAATTACTCGGCTTGGAAGACGGTACGAATGATGAATACAAGCACGCGAAAGGCTTTGGACAGGGCGAGAACGCGGGTACTTACGGAGTTCGTTTCGAACTGCTGTGGCGAGACTACATGCGTTTGTGCACCGCCAAATTCGGGAGTCGACTCTTCAGGCTTTCGGGCTTCCGAAACGACAGCGAATATGATAAGAGATGGAAAACGGCGAACCGCAACGCGCGAACAAAGGATCAGGGTTCGACGGCCGAGGAAGTCGCAGAGACTCTTGAACGATTCAACAATGGCACCACGGGCATGGGTCTCATTGACGCCTCCCAACGCGAACTGTACCATACGGGCTTCACGTCCAACAGGGCACGTCAGAACACGGCCAGTTTCCTTGCCAAGCACTTGATGGTCGATTGGCGGTACGGGGCCGAATGGTACGAGATGTGGCTCGTCGACTACGATGTGTCGTCCAACTGGGCCAATTGGCAATACGTGGCTGGCGTTGGCAACGATCCCCGAGGCGATGCTCGTATCTTCAATCCAGTCAAGCAGGCTTTTGACTATGACAAGAATGGTGAATTCGTCCGCACATGGGTTCCCGAGGTGAAAGGTATGGACAATCTTGAGAATGTGTTTCAACTCTGCACCAGCAACCAAGACAGTCTTGAGAGTCATGGATTGTCGAACAGCATCATGGTTACGAGTCCGCTGAAGCGCATCGAGTTCCATCCCGACCGCAAGCCACCGAAACCACGCACCTCGTACCACTCTCGTCGAGGGCAGAACAATCGCGGACGGGGCGGAAGAAATGGCGGGCCTCAACGCGGACGACGATCCAAGCCTCGCGGCTCAGTCTCTCACACCAATGAAGGCGATGTGGTTGAAGGCACCGAGCCTGCAGCCGGGGATGCAAACAAGAGACAGTACGATGGCAATGGCTGGGCCAACCGTCAGAACGATTACTCCTACGAACCGGCCAACAATGGACAAGCACGGGGACGCTACAGGCCCAGAAGCACGCGAGGACAAAGAGGCTATAGCCAGTATCATGGGGACGGCACGAACCCCGGTCACAGAGGCGGTTACAGGAGTCATCACACTCAGGGAAATGGCGCCTTTCCGGCTCGGCAATCCTCATGAGCCCACCACAAAACGGATGACGGAAAACCTCGGTGATGGCGCAAAGATCAGACGTTTCAGTATGCTGAAGTCGGTCTATATACGTACAGCTTTGCACATGTACCTCGACAGCGTCGCAGCAATGACGAGAGAAATAAACATGTAATAGAAGAACAACGCATTATCATTCTTAGCTAGTAGCTTCAGTTACGCGAACACGACAATAGAAGCAAATGAGTTTTTGACCCATCACGAACCATACTTCTTCTCCTTGTCCGCGATGAAGAAGTCCTTGCCCGTCGTCTCCTTGTACTTGTCGCGGATATAGTCAGAGACGGCTTCGTCTTTGACCTGTTCCGCGGCCGACTCGTTGCTCTGGTCGCCCTGGCCGAGAAACTTTTCCTGCACAAAGTCGACAGCTGATGGCGGCCGGACTCGGTTAGTCAGAGCCCAAGGAGTGCGTGTATAAATAGACGGGTGAGGCAAACAGACCCTTGTCGAGACCATCTTCGTCGCGCTCGCCTTGCTCCCCACCGCCAGCCATGTTGTTCATCTTGCCCATGAAGCTGCCTGTCTTGGGCTCTCCCTCTTGACTGGTTTTGCCTTTGTCGGCGTCGCTGCTTGTGATTTTCTTGAGGAAATCCATCGTGTAGACTGACTGATGCTGCTGCACAATGGTGTAGGTAATCGTGAAGCACAATGTATGAAATGCAGGATAGACGATATTATGGTATTCCAAGGTGGCCACGCGTGTGGGAAGACAAGACGTCATCGCTGTATTACAAGTACATACCTACATACTGTACAGTGAGGTGACAGGCGCTGATCAGGCAAGTCGCTCATAAGGCAGGGGCTACAACTGATAGGGTGCTGCTGGCTCGTACGACAAAGATAGCTAGGTGGCCCGTAGGTGCTACTTGTACTACTACTCGTACGAGCGCACGGACGCAGCGCGCAAACACAAAAACCAGGACCAAGTCATTTCTCTTCATCGCACAAAAGGCTCGGCTCGCTCAAGCCCCAAATTGGACTCGTTCTGCGACGAGCCTGCGAGGCCCCTTTTCTTTTAACTGACCATGTTCTATTACAAGTGGTACAGGTATCATGCAACACTGACGTCGGGATTCGCTCCTCAATGCAACGGCCACCACACCTGTTGGGCTGGACCCCCCACGCCCATCCTTCCATGACGACCAATCGGTCCGCCGTTAAGGGATGCAAGGTCTGAACCATCTTCACGACGCGGCCCGGGATGATTCGCGGTCCATGCTTGCTCGTTTCCAGAGCGTGCACATCAGACACCAGAAGCAACCGTGTCCCGAGATTTTCGTTACCGAAGCAAGCACGGCGACGCAGGTGACATCTTGCCCAGGTGTGTGTAATATCATAGCGAAATCCATGACGTCTTGCTGGTACTACTAGTAGTTAGAGTTAGTACTTGTACAATTTGGGTTCGGGATTCAGCCCTAGCAGATGAACGAGCAGCTGCTGATCTAAACGAGCATCTACTTGTAACCTAGTGCACTGAGCAAGGGTCAATCCCACCCCGGTCCGCTCTGCAACGATGTTCCTGCTTCTTTCTGAAACAAATTGCCCTATTTTCCGGACGAACAGGTAAGGGAACCAGGATCTATGGGATCTGCAGAATTTGAGCCCGGGATTCGAATGCCGACCTGTCGTTGAACCGGCGCGCCGTAACAACCCCTGCCAACACCGCGTCCCCACGGGTTTGCACCCAACAGCTCGGAATATTATTATAGTCGAGCGCATAAGCAATGCTCTCCGTCCACTCAGTAAGCGCAACCTCCTTGATAGCTTTGCCCAAAACGGGACAGAGCATTCCAGTTCGCTGATCTTCCTAACGGCACAGCTGGGGGTCGTGTCGGCCCGTTCAATATAGGAGGACCTCAGAGCCACGAGAGAAGGATCCGGCTGGGGGGTCCCAACGCCAAGAGCACAAGCTCGCAGCATAGACGAGTTGCAGTAGGGAGCATATGGACCACGTTGCAAGCGGACATGTTTTGAAACTAGTTTTGCAAGACCAGGAAGCGCCCATGCCGCGGGAACCAACCTTAGGACCGCAAAGAGAGCTGTTAGTCGTGACTGAACCAGGATGATTGAGGGACACAGAAACACGGGGTCAGTCAGCGAGCCGTTGATATACCAAGGGGAATGACAAATATGCTCAAGGGCTTGGCTGAGAGATACATACAGGCCAGCCCGAAATCCGGGGTGTTTTCAAAGATATAAAACGCCGAAACGAGCACCGGCACCCCATCCTAGGAAGAAGAGACAGACCACCATCCTTCTAAACAATCACAAAGAGCATATCCCAATCATCATAGCATTTGTCCAGAGCAGAAAAAACAACAACACCTGCTGCAACTTTCGACCAAGGCACCGCCAAGATGAAGCTCTCCGTCGCCGCTATTTCGCTCACGCTCCTCGCCTCTGCATCCGCCGTGAAAGTCGGGGTAAGCAAATGGAAAATGGGGCCCCTTGGCTTTTCGTCCGACGACAGTACATACACTAACGCCATGTCCATGTCCGGCAAAGAAATGCATCGATTCCGGCCATTGCAGGCTGACCAGGGGCGTGGACATTCTGGGGCCTCAACGGGTCTTTCATTTCCACAAAGGCGAGAAACGGGAATGTGACAAGGGGAGATGTAAGCGCGAGTGCTATGTCGACCGTGGCGATATCCATTTCAAGTGTAGATAAACGCCATTGTTCCCCATGGACTTCTATATACCGGGCGTTGCTGAGGGTTCGGGAGGGAATATATCATGCTTCGCGGATGTACATGTAGACGAGGGTCCGGGGACGTTGGCACAGGGGTTGTACTATGTGTTGGGTCGTTGCTCTTCTTGTAGTGAACTGCGGTCGAACAACACTCCGTTGTGTTCATGCTGGAACTATTGCTGGGAATTTCTTTCCAAAAGTGACTGCTCTCGGCGAGCTTCATTAGTATTCTCATGATCTAACCCCGTCTCGGTAATGATACCTCCCGATAAAATCTACACCTTTTTAAATTATTGTCGTAACAAGGAAATACCCGGTCGGTTTCGTCTGCCGCCGCAGCGCGGCTCCCCTTTTCCCATTTAAATGAAGTAAGAAAAAGAAATGCTCCACAGCGCCATATCTGTTCAACAGATCGATATATCGAAACAGGATGCAATCATGCCGGACCTTTTACACCGGAAATATATCCCCCCCTTAAGATTTTATGGCCCTCACCGAAGAGGATACCGGATCCCATCGCTGCCAGGCGATGATCCCTTGCTTGGTCTTGGTAACGGCAATGTCTGCCGGGGACTTGGCATGTACGCTTCTCGAATGAACTGGTCTGCTTCGTGTATGATGCGTATGCTCTGGTCTACGCTCGGCGACCTCGAGGCGCCTGCCAATCGCTGCCACCCCTGCAGCAACTGCTTGAGGTGATCCCCGGCAACCAGCACGTCTGGATCGATCAAACTTCGTAGGGACGGAACACGACACGCAGCCAGGAGCATGAGCATCGCACAAGCCATTCTATCCGAAGGAAAACGGAAACGGTTCAGTCAGCACAGCTGCCCTTGAAGAGCTATCGATGTGAAGGGGTAACTCACGAGAGAGAACAGATCCAGGTATCCACCAAGACAGTTTGGGAGTATCCGCGAAGATTCAAAATGTAAAAGAGGCATGCGTCCAGGCACGCTTTGCAATTCGCTCTCGCATCTAGACTGGGTGCGCTCGCACTTAGACCGTCGTTGCCGGCTCGGCTTTCGCTGAGCAGCCACATCAGGTACGGGCGGTATATGATGCTGCGGCACGTCAGGTACCGCTGCCTCAGAAATCCGCTCGCCGCGTTCGACGGCGGCGACACGTCCACGTTGAAGGAAAAGGCCGGCGGCAGGAAGTTCCGCCACTCGTCAAGCTGATGCTGCAGCTCGGCGACAATGTAGGGGAAACGAGCCGGGTCGAGGGCCGCACCCGTTTCGCTTGCGTATAGTAAGTGGTGGACGCGACCAAGAAGACGGCGCATGCTGATGCAGGCCAGAAAGTATAGCGACGACTCCTGCTCATCAGCGGACGAAACGTGTGTGTTGTAAGATCCAGGCAGCGGGACGGAGGACTCGATCCGTGACATGCTCGACACGGGGCTGCCGGAAAGCTCAGCAATATAATCACTAGCGGACTCTCAGAACCATCAGCTATCCGCAGCCTGTATCAAAGGTTGCAGTGCCGTAACTGGGGACATACCTCTCCAGGATGTAGCAAGACCAGAAGATACGTCGTGTCCTTTCTCGATCTGCGCGACTATCCGAAGCCGGTGGATATGCAAGCAGCATCATACATTTGGCTGCGGCTGCACTTATGTGCTCCCAGGCTTGCAGTGGCCGTGTGAGAAAAGCAAAGTATAAGCTACGTTCTTTCGTGTCAGAACGAAGCCGTGATTTGAAATCAATCAATCAAATCAAACAGTGGACAGTACTCACCCAAAAAAGAAGAGACATTGAGCAGCTGTTGAGCTGACCTCAAGAAAGACTACATAAGCTTTCTTCAATGCAGCGTCGAGATAGACGTCGCCCATCTGACGCCTTGACGTCCGCCGTCCAACGTCTTGATCCGATACTGTCGCACTGCCGTCTAGACCTGAAGTCACCTGGCTGGCACATCCTAGTGCCATTGTCAACAAGGCGAGGCAAGAGTCGGAATCCTCGTGCGTCACGCCAGACTTGATCATGACCCTGACTCTCTCGATTTGACGTTGCGACATAGTTGGGTACCAGAAATTGACCCTTCTTTGGAACGCATCGAGAACAGAGTCAACATCTTCAGCTGTAACGAAAGGACAGATGGTCGAATGTTTGATGGGTAAGGAGTAGCGGGACTGCTCGAGCTGAAAGATGGGCACGTAGTCTTCTCGTAGGGAAGGGAAGACATCAAAATGGTGCCATTGCAGTACTGATTCGGTCGTCGACGTATGCATCGAGTCAAGGACAGCGTTCTCGATGCCGCCGCGATTGATGGGCGCCCGCGTTTGGCGTTGAGAAATGCCCAGGCCCTCAGACTCGGTAGGCGAGCCGACGTAGGCGCTGCCAGATCGTTGAGTAGGGGGCGAGATACCGTGCGCATGTTGCCCGACAAGAGGATTCGTATGCTGTTTGCGGATGGCTCATTAGATTCGGTGCAAGTAGCAGAGTGGGTGGCAGGTGATGCAGAAGCTCGACCTGGCCAGAGTAATACGAACGAGTGTGATGTTGAGCTCGTTCAAGGCTTTCTCGATGCGTAGGACGCCGTCCAATACAAGATCAGTCTTGCCTCTTCTGCTCTAAGGTGTCAGTCCGCCTGTCTTCAGTCAGGTGTCGGTGTCGTCGTGGGAGTGGACCGTCAACAGCCGCAAAACAGCATCTTGCCTACGGCGGCTAGATCACGGCCATAGTCGCTGGTATCCAACAGCTGTCGAGGAAGAATAGACAATCAACTTACGAGCTGGCTTCAGCGCCATAGGCACACTGCTGGTCAGAGGCGAGACAGGTCGCACATGGTCGGTTCCCATCGCACCTGCTCAATCAGAAACGCTCGTCAGCAACTTGGGAATCAGACGATGGGAGCTCGGTCAATGCCACGAGAGAGGATATAGTGATGTTCAATATGATCAGCAACATACGTACCTGATTTTGCGACTTCGGCAGACATCACACTACCGTCGTGATAACGCAGAGTCAGAATCAGCTATACCGCCAGGAAGGGGGGCGTTCCAAGCGCGTCATCCATATGCAGCCCAGATATAGCAACTGCCTGCATGGATGCTATAACAGAAGGCGTATAGGATAAGCACGTCAACGTCGATTCGACTTACAGCGTGTGATGTTCTCATGCGCTTTCTGGAGGGCTCTCCAGGAGACGGGTCCACGGTAACAAGGTCTTGCATATTCATCTTGGCCAATTAATGGCACAAGGCCGCGGCGACGGGTCGAGCTTCGCGAAGGGTCCTGCACCTGCACCAACGGACCGGGATGCATGAGAAGGGAGACGTTTACAAGTGAGGAAACTGTCGGCTGACGACGGCCAAGAGGGACAAGCATCGGGCTGCTGGGCTCCCTGTGGCAGCTGCTGTGGCTTGCCTGGGCCTCTTGTAAGATTGTCGCCGACGTCGTTGCCAAGGCCTCGGGGGTGCAGGAATGGTTGGCAGCTCTCGGGGCCGGGGAGCTGCTAAGTACAAGTAATGGAGCGGGAGGGTGTGCTGGGCTACGGGAGCTTGCTGGGTCCGCAGGCTACATACCTACATGTCCTTAAAAGTGATAGAACTGTTTGTAATACAAGTACGGCCCGGTATGTACGACCAACCCAGTATGTAGCCAGCCAGGCATGTACCAAGCAACTGCCAGGGAGGACTTGAACGACTGCTGGAGATGAAGGAGGCGTACGGAGGATATGATCACCAACAGGGTCCAGCAGAAGTCACTAGTGGTTAGTTAGGTTACGTAGCATCGTGGTGAATCCCGATGGTATTGATGTACCGGCAGGGCGGGACCTGAGGCTTTCTATTTTACTCTGAGATGTTCCTGGCTGACTTGCACATGGCCCAATTTACCGACTTCGCTCACCGAAAGCCCCGAAAGAAAAAAAGTCATTGGATCTACTTGTAGTAAGCACTCTCGGTTTCCGTTATTGCCTGCGGGTCTGTGAAAGTCGCGCGGGCGGACTCTTTCCGCCCAAGTCGGCTGGCCCCTTCGGCTCGTCACTGGGGTTGGTTTCAGCACGCCGCCTCGAGGTGGATCCGTACATGTACAATCCCGTCATGATGGGATGGATCGGAAACGAGAGTGGCTTCAACCGTCGCCTCGGAAATCTTTATTTTTTCCATCCTCCCTTCTCTCGGCCGATTTGAAATTTTGGCCCATGGTCATTCACCCTTCTTACCATTTTCTCGCTTGCCATCGACCAGCGTCAGGGTCCCACCTTGCGACTCGCATCCTGTTCCTCACCGCAGCCCTGTGCGCAGGGCTATAGTGGAGATCGATTAATTAAGAGACCGAACCCCCGGTTGTGTTACATACTCGTGACCATCTGGCCCTGTATATTCATCCGTCACCTTGGCCCTTACTTGATTCATACACCAAGCAGCAGATTCAAGAGATGGGAAACTACATCGAGTCCAGCGCCCGTGGTATGGAGAATCATATAGATTCCTGCAGTGACTACTAGTAGTACTATGATGTAGTAGGGCTGCAAGGGTAAGGGTACATGTACATACGTGAGGTCGCACGGCTCGAAAGGCGATGTGAGCGAGCAGACCCATATTACTTTGAATCGAATTACTCGGTTAGGCAATAGGACGGACCCTTGCACTTGTCGTCTGTAGGCTCCCACGGCTCCTTAGAAACCGGTCCAACATGGATCCCACCAGTACGACCAAGCCTCACGGGGCTTATCGAGTAGAGCGTTTGATCCAGCGGGAATCAATCCCGTTCTGCCGATCCAGCATCTCGTCGCAGGTCCACGGCCCGACGGCTTTGAACTATACTCAGCTGGCTCAATTACATGTATCCAATGATATATTGACTGCAGCACCGGCCTCATTTCGAGTGACCCCGCTACAATTCCGTCGAAGGCTTCGTTCGCTGCCTCGTTCAATGTTGTCAGGTGTCGTGGGCAACACGTGGGCAACACGGAGCCGCCCATGGGTGTGCAGACGTCGGACGTTGGACGGCACCCATCGTAGACGCCTCTGTCTGGCCCTTGCGGAGAGGTCTGTGCAAGCATATCAAGGGGGCCTTGGTACGTCCTGGCAGACAAATTGGGATACACGTTTGCCTCAGCGAGCATGGGCCCGACATGTCCGGTTGCACCAGGTGTGGATGACGGAACAGACATACATGTATTTCGAGAGAAGCACTGTCTAGGTCTACAAATGGAAATGGCCTGAGATTTATGGATCGATGACAAGTGCCGAATGGTGCCAATATTGCTCGGCTCTTCAGTCGAGGATATGGACGGCCATCCAGATCCGAATAGCCCCTGTGTCCCCGAGCTCAGTGTTACATACATGTATGGAGTGTGAGGTGTGACAGGAATCAATCGTGGTCCGAGACCGGGGAACATCCAAAGGGAACATAACAGCTAAAAATAGAGGATTTGAGGTTCATCTATCAACCCAATCTGTATTCGTGCTTGCATCATACATGCATATCTGGTTAAATGTGACTAGGGTGCAAGATGAGCCTGACTACATGTACGCCTTGCCAACATGCATTTCCGCTTCAAGAACGGTAAAAGACAGCGCGCATCAGCCAACGAGAGGTGACATTGTATGATTATGCCGGCTACTATCTAGTCATTTTCTCGCATGGATCGGCTGTTCTGGGGTGTTCAACACTGCCACGATCGCGCAGGTGCCAGGCTGCCACAGGTAATTATAGGTCAACTGTCAAATCCCCGAAACCCTTCCAAGTCCAACTCCGTTCCGTTTCAATCAGTCGAATTGCCGTGCCCCCCGAATCTACCCGTCTTCCGCAGCCATCGTTTGTTCCCTCAGCTCTAAAAATGGCATTCGCTCCTGGCAGACAAAGTGGCAAAGGAAGTGCCGCCACGGGCAGCATGGAAGCTTGCAGGGGCCATGGCGTGAAACGGCGCGGAGGGCATGGGCGATCAGCAGCACGCACCAGCCAGTGAGTGGGTTTACTAAGAACGGACTACCGAATTCTCCGCATGCACAGGCACGACAGGTAATTAATACAGGTAATACGGAGTGCTGAGCCTTGTGGGCAGCCGTCGAAAGGGCCGTGGGGGTCCCTCCACGCATGGGCAGGTGTGGGCAGGTGTGGGAGGTGGTATCTGAACCTCAGGGGGTCGGCGCTCCGTTTTCTCCGACCGCCATTGGTCCGTGGGGGTGGCTGCTCAGACGGGATGAACTGTGCTATTATTAGTTGAGGCAATAACCTAATACGACATGTTCACGCTCTGCCACCACCAACATGAGGCCCAAAGCGTGGCAGGATCTCGAAACAACCATCCCGAGACATATTGAAACCCGTCGACCTTTCATGCGTCATACTTCTCCGTTTACGAGATTTCTTCTACCACTTGTCATCTCAACGCTTCCGCGGTGCTCCCCGACTTGTCCACCAACCGAGGCCTTTGCCAGTAATTGTGAGCGCAATACAGAGAGAGGGTGACGAGCCATGGCGCATACCTTGTTGGCTGCACACGGCCTTCGGTGTCATCTAGAATCATGCTTCTCCGGTCTCAAGACCTTGTCGCGCTTTTCTCTGTCAGACACCTCCCGGTCCTGCGTCGAGCGCACTCAGGAGAGCAGAAAACGAAAGATTATCACATCTCGTTTCATTGAGAACCTTCTTTAGTGACCTCTGTTCCTTAGCAGTCCCGAGCCTCCCTTTTTGGGAAAACCATGGCCCCAATTATCAAGTGCCTCTCCTCGCGAGGAAGCGACTCTCATCCAGATTACTGCAATGAAGCGGTTTTCGCCGGAACTGTCTGTCCACTCGATCCTATCATGTTCCAACAACTTCGATCGTTTTGAATGGCAATTCGAATTTTTTAATTAGCTTTTACACCTTTGGAGCTACCGGGACCTACTGATGTTTCCTCCGTGACGTAAGAGAAGCCTACAGTGCCCGGACACTGGCAGCTTCAATGGTATGGCAGACCGCGGTACACCAATGTTCAGTGTCCCACTCCTGTATGTCCCCCAGAGATGCCTACGGAGAATCCTACCAGGACATCTCGACGTGCCTTTTTCTTACATGTTGGACTCATCCTCGCAGCTGAAACCGCACTTTGATGGAGTGGACAGCGCCTATCATGCATGGGTAACCAGGGCTTTGATTGGTTATTCTCAGGGGTTCAGAAAGCCCGCAAAATTCGACATCTCCGAGGATGTCGATCTTGAGGGTTCAAATGAGATTCTTGCCAAAGTTCATCAGTGGCGTGACGGTACTTTATTGAGTACCAAGATCAGTGGTGGCTGTCTGGTACAGGACTTAGTATTAATTATTTTCCGTCTCTTTGGACAAATCTTCTGACGAAAGCATAGTATCTTCCGGGATGCCCATCTTATAAGTCTCCTAGATTTTACAGAAATGAGTATTGGCTCTTGACGACGAATCTCGACGAAACTTACAAGGATAGATCTTTGTGTGCTACGCGATATCTTCCTCTGCGAGACGAGCCATCTTCAGCTCAAGCTTGGAAATTGCGAAGGATTGAAGACAAATTTAAACTCGACAGAGACGTCCGTCGTCAGGGGAGGAGCCGAAAAAATGAACGGCAGAGTCGCTTTACTTGTACATGCTGGGATGGCCCTGGTGCCGCCCTCGGGTGAAGCCCATATGATTTGACAGCTCATCGGATCTTGAAAAGTAGAGCTGAAGAATGACTCCATCAGCGCGGATGGGAGACGTATACAGTTTCGTGGAGTGACTCGTTACGAGCATCATTACCTCTTTGGCAGGACTGTTCCTTTGGAATTCGCCAAACGGAATCTTTTGTTGACGAAGCAGCATAATTTCAACACGCCCCATTGCGCGCATCAGCCCAATCATCCCGAGCTGGAGAGCAGCATTCCTCGACCGAACGGACGCTTCAGTTCAGCGAGATAAAAACCCGACGAGCGTCATCATATGGAGTCTCGGCAGCGACCACAACGCCAGGTCCGCGTACGCTAAAGCAATTGAGGCTGGACGTCTGATACATCACGAAGGGGACGCACGCGCCGAGACGACGGATATGCACATTTACATGGATATGTGGAATGATGGGCTCATCAAGCTCGCCAAGGAAGAAGGCGTGTATGGCGGCAAATCTGAAAAGCCGGTCATTCTGTGCTAGTATGGCCATGCCATGGGCAATGGTCCCTGTTGGCTAGAGGACTACGATCAAGTATTCACTCCACACCCTCATGTTCAGGGCGGCTTTGTCTGGGAATGGGCGGACCGTGGACTGTGGGAGCCGGGTGCCAATGGAGTCAAGGGTGACAGAATCATCGTCATCAACCGCCATGAATTTAACGGCTTAGATCTTTTGTTGGTCATTTTCAAAGTTGAAGAGATCTACCTTTATGTGTTTATGAAGCTACCTCAATATACGGCATGGGCAGCTGCTGGTCACGAAGTTGTCTGGTTCTAGCATCTAGGGTAAGTCACTGCTTGACGGGGGACAAATCTTCGACCAGGACATGAGAATAACGGTGAGCTAGCGAACCGGCGATTCATCAAATGGGGCGACAAAGTAAAGTAAAGTGATGAATGAGCAAGAAATTGTTCGCTAAGACCATGGATGTGCTTGTAATTATTCCGTCTGCGCCCCGACGTCACCAACAAATATGAGTCCTCGACTGGGTTGTTTGGTGGGGCTTCTGCCGAGTGACTCAACTGACCTGACAATAAATACGACTAGTACAGGTAGCAACGCCTGGCGACCAAAAGATTGCGTCGAACCTCTCTCCCTCGATACACGTCCTCGAGCCTATTGCCTTTTTTTTCGCGGCATTTGTATCATGGCTAGCAAACGCGACGACTTGCTACGCCGGCCGCTCTACCGTACGTTCAGCGACACCTCACATGCTTGGATTCAGGACCAACTGACATCATTTATCCAGTCTACGACCTCCCCGCTCCAGTGCTCGAGAGTCTGTCGCTCAAGACCGACGACGACGACGACGACGACGACGACGACGACGCTCTTCTCCAAGACGAAGCACTCTCCGCTCCCGCACCACAAGAGGCTGATGATGACACCACTGTGGGCTCGCAGGCTTGCTCGCTGTGCAGCCTGAGTTTTCCCACCCTGCTCGACCAGCGCAGCCATCTCAAGTCCGATCTCCACCGCTACAATCTCAAACAAAAGCTGCGCGGCCTCAAGCCCGTTTCCGAAATCGAGTTCGAAAAGCTCATAGGCGACCTAGACGAGTCGCTGTCCGGGTCAGACTCGGACGACTCGGACGACGACGAAGATGCCAGCGCCGGAGGATCCACGCTGGCGGCTTTGTTGAAGCGACAGGCGCGACTTGTCTGCAAGAACAATCACATCGATGCGCAAGATGAGCATCTACCGAGTGCCAAGAAGCAGCGAGGCCGAGGAAAGCCCCCATTGATATGGTTCAGCTCGTCCGTCTTGCCGGACAAGCATTACTTTGGCATGTACCGTGCCATCCTGACCGGCGAGGAGCAGAGGCACTCGGACGTCGCGAATGTGTTGCGCAAGAAGCAGCTCGAACCTATTGCGATCCCTCGTCCGGCCAAGGACGGCTCATTACCACATGTGGCATACAAGGGGCCTCACATCTTCCTATGCATGATTGGCGGAGGCCATTTCGCCGCCATGGTCGTCTCGCTTGCGCCCCGGGCCGCCAAGGGAGCAACTGCGAATACGGCCATGAATAGAGAAGCGACTGTTCTCGCGCACAAGACTTTCCACAGATACACAACGCGGCGGAAGCAAGGAGGCTCGCAATCGGCAAACGACAACGCAAAGGGTGCCGCCCACTCGGCCGGCTCGAGCCTGCGTCGCTACAATGAACAGGCTCTCGTGGCCGATGTACGCTCATTGCTGCAAGATTGGAAGGGCCTGTTGGATACATCAGAACTGCTGTTCATCCGAGCGACCGGTGCTACGAATCGGAGGACCCTGTTTGGCCCCTACGAAGGCCAGGTGCTGCAGCATAACGACACGCGGCTGAGGGGGTTTCCCTTCAGTACGCGCAGGGCCACGCAGAACGAACTGATGCGATCTTTCATCGAATTGACGCGGCTCAAGGTACGCGAGGCGGACCCTGCTCAAGCAGTCAAGGAGCCACACGCAGCGCCATCGTCCGTCAAGCCTTCAACTCTAAAGCCGTCCAAGCCCAAGCTATCCGAAGAGGAGGAGACGGCTCTGCTGCACACAAGTCAACTGCAAGCATCCATCCGTCGCTCCAAACTTCCTGCCTTACTGTCGTACCTCACCAACAACGGCCTCAGCGCCGACTACGAATTCCATCCCCGAGAGCAAAACCACCACGCCCCTCGCCCCTTGCATCTCGCAGCTTCTCAAAACTCGGCTCCTCTTATCGCCGGTCTCCTCTTACGCGGCAGTGCAAACCCAATGCTCCTCAATGCCGACGGCAAAACGGCCTTCGAACTCGCCGGCGATCGCGCCACCAGAGACGCCTTTCGCGTGGCCCGCTCAGAGCTTGGTGAAGCGAAATGGTCATGGGACGTGGCTCGCGTTCCCCCGCCAATGACGAGAGACGAAGCCGATCGCAGAAGCACACGTGAGAAGCAGGAGGCAGACAAGAAGGAAACGGAACGACGGAAGGCAGAGGAGGAGCGCCTACGGTCAGAGGACACTGGCAACGATGCGATACAGAAAAAAGGCCGCAGTGCCTTGGGTACTGGAATGGCAAAGACGCCGCAGGAGAAGCGAGAAGACGAAATGAGAGGGTTAACGGCGGAGATGAAGCTGAAGCTGGAGAGGGAGCGGAGGGCCCGAGCAGCTGAAGAACGAATGAAAAGACTAAACGGCGGCGGATAGAGCTTGGCATGCATCATGCATAGATTTAAAAAAAAAAAACATTTCCTCAAACACCACCGACGCGCGGCTCAGGTTTCGCCTACCAGCGCGATGAGACGTTTTGCTCTCGACAAACGGCACCAAACTTACATACTACTCATCCCTGGAATGATTCAGAACAAAAAAACACGAACAATCACATATGACAAGCATGCTACTATTTCCAGTCACCTCCATCATCCCAGCACCTGCTATACCAGGAGCCCAACCAAACCCCGGCCTCGATCAAGGCGCAGTCCCCAGGTTTACGGTCGGGAGGATGGTTTGCCGGCGTGCTAGGCAGGGGCAAAAAACTGGAGTGTCGTGTGCGCGAGTCGGTCGGACACAAAACCTCGACTTGGAAAAGGGTAGGCAATCCTAGCATATGTGCAAGGGTGAGCGTAATGTGATGAAGCAAGGGGTGACCCTGTTCGTTGGGCGCTTATTGTATGTATTCTGGTATATCGTTGTCCGATAGAAACACGAGTTTCTTGACTGGACCTGTCTATGTAAAAACTTGGTCGGGAATGGAAACGATCGTGTTCAATGGGCTCAGGCACAAGCAGGGTTGGTAAGGAATACTAAGTACGTAAGTCCAAGTCCGTACTGGACTTGTACTTACAAGTATAAGTACAAAGGTGTACTGGACTTGCAAGTACAAGTACATAGGCTGTACTGGACTTGTACTAGTTAGCCTAAGTACAAGTACAAGGGTGTACTGTACTTGCTAAGTACAAGTAC